>MDKJ01146286.1:0-14025 GCA_005239525.1 Nicotiana knightiana | reverse complement strand
GGGGTTAGCAATAATATAAGCTTTGTCTTTGAGGTTCTCTTTTATAATAAGTCATTACTAATGGGATTAAAAGTTTTAATATACAAAACTCTTAAAAATAATTTTGTCCTCTTTCTATTTAAATATTATAATCATAATTTTTTAAAATAAGTAGGGTAATTAGTGTTTGAAGGGTAAATAGGTAATTTAACTTTTGACTTAAGGACTTCCCACTTTTAATATAGTATAGAATTTTAATATAATACAGAATAGATAGATGGAAACCTTGAAAAAAATTAACTAATGATGCTTTCATACTGCTTTGTTGGAAATAGACAGCAGAAGGAATTAATGAGTTAAACCTGTGAGAAATTATTATCAATAGATGATATAAGGATATTAAATAATCATCCATTTATTAGAAATTTATAGCTCTAATCAACAGGATGATTTCAGCGAGAGTTTCTCTTCATCTATACTTTTTCTTGACAAAATAACAAAATTAAAACATTTGAGTAAAACACTTCGGAGCTCAGCTATAATTAAAAAATAAAAATAACTTTTAACTGGTAGAATAAATTTATATGATCTCTGTTCTTGTGAAGAATTAACCCAAATAGCCATCCACCCAATTGCTTAAACTAAAAATAACTTATGGAGGTATACTATATGAATAATTCGTGTATTATATATGTATAATTTTGTATAATCACTGTAAAATATATGTATATGGCTATAAAAAGTAAACAATGAATATGACTGCTGACTATTTGTGTAAAGATCCCTTTTCTTATCACGGTCGTGGCCTGCGAATATGGCAGGCCATAAACAATCAGAATGCACAATGAAGAGATAGTCCCTTCAAATAAGAATCAAATTTTATTGACAAACCAGCCATAACATGCTAGCAACACGCTTTGCAACCCCAAAAAACACCAAATTTACAATATTAAAACAAACACAGAAAGCCCCCCACACCCCAAACATATGAAACTTCAATTCACAGTTTCACAACTTTTCTAGCATGAAAAAAAGATTCATCTCTGGTGCCCTCAAAACATCTAGAATCACAAAGATCAATTCCACTGCTGAATTAGGATCCTTTATCCTCCATCTGAGTATCTTCTGATCATGCTGCAAGTACTATGATCACAATTAGGAGAATAATTCCAAATATCACCAGGAGCAAGCAGGTCTGCAGAAGATAATCCACAACAAATCTAGGCACAACTATGCGTAGATGTATACAGCAGTCACCTGAATATAGTGTAGCTACTCTTTACTTTTCCGCTTCTATTAAATAATGTTGTAACTAGAGCATCTAAATACCATTTGTTCATATCTTGGCAAGATGCAATATCTTAATGATAGAACAGCTTCTAATTTGTCCACAACTAAATTCTCCAATCTAAGAGACTAGCCACAATACTTCTAATGGAATACAATCACAATAAAAACTAACATAAAAGTTTTAAAAAAAAAAAGAAGCACATCTTGCTTAAGTACGTTGAGCCAGATTTATCTTCGGAGAAAGGATGTATAAGTGATGGAAGTACCAGAGATGAATTTGATCTTTGGGTCTTTGCAGCTTTAGCAAGTTGCGATCTCCCCTGTGCAGTAGCAGCGTGAGAATTCTCAATGTTGGAGCCAATATCATCTGAGAGAAAGAGAATTATATACATCAAGTAAACGTCACCTAGAGATTTTGGTTGTTAAAATAAAAGGGAAGTGATATACCAATCATAGCTCCTTGCTCGTGTACAAGCACGGCAAGATCCTTGAAAATCTCATTCACTTCACCAATCTGTTGTTGTATTTCTTGTATTCCCTGATCTCTTTCCTCAATAATAGCTTCATTGAAGGCAATCTCATTGTCCAAATGCAAGACCTCCTGTCTGCATCAAAGGGACACGTGGAACATAAAACAAAAGCTAAGTTTCACCAAATGATAAGTGAAGTTACATGTCTTAAGGACGCAAAACCATTTATCTTAGATCATATTCGCGTCACAATTATAGTTCCATAAGATGATGTCAATGCAAATTCAGGACATGGCCTACAAATGGAAGTTTTGAAGTTGTGATTCGTAGAAGCAAATGAATTCAACAATTAATCGGCCTCTGATTTACCCTCCCAGATTTTACGTGGATAGAATGTCCAAATAGCTACATCTACCTCCTCTTTTCACATTAGTATAGGAGCTACTTTTGCTCGCAACTCACAATCAATAACAAGCCCAAATTTTTCCAACAAATAAAGACATAAAAATCTAGTACACGTAGGTATTAGTATGTTTTCTTTAATCAACTAATTTGGACTTTGGTATCACTACTTATTCATTAAAAAAAAGACATCACTAACAAACAACACCAAGTAAATTTAACATTTTAAAACCCCTTGGTAACTCTTGTTCCCAACACCCTAAGCCTACAACTTCAATTGTCATATGATTTCTCTTATACGACAGAAAAAATGCTCTATCTAATTTGCACTACCCAAACAATTACCTTGGGTCCAACCCAAAGGTCAGATTCATTTCCTTGTATGCCTATAACTGATAGCTATCTTGCTAGTTAGTTTTAGCAACCAATTCAACCGCCGATGTTTCTTTAACTAAATGCATATCTGGATTTGATAATAATGAGTTTAACAATCTCGAGACAAGGCACAAAAACTAGTAGTAATAAACAACAAAAGAATAATAGGACCATACTAACTCACCTTCTCGATTCCACAAGAAGAGCTCGTTGTTCCGGACTCTTATCTAGAGCAACATCTACCTCACTGGTTGTGTAACTGCATACCAAAAGATAATATAAATGAAGGCTATGAACTAAAAATGAGAAGCAACAAATATAAAGAAAGCGTATGATTCAGTAAGTCTCAAAATATGCAACTGTAGAGTAAACTCATAGCACGACAAGTTTCTTTTTTATGTAGCTCTGCATATGCCGATAACTCTGTTTACTGATGATAATTTCTATAAAGACAATCATCGCCACTGACATTACCTAGAAAGAAGAACTGCTTGTGGAATGAAAGGTGTATATGCCGTCTCCCTCTCTGTTGCAAGTCTTTGAGCCTTTTGAAACTCTTTCAAGACAGCTTGAAAATCTTTAGCGAGTTTTGCATCCGTTATTTTCTTGCTAGCCTGAGCACAAATAGTCTATAAACTTAAATTTAAGTGCAAGCGGGGTTGGAAATAAGAGCAGGAAATACACATAAGACCAGCCAAAAAAGAATGAGAGATCAATATAAAAGATTCTCATAGAGAAATAAGCTGATCAATTGATTGATACGTGGTTAAATATGCATAATATGAAAGTGCAGACTCATCAATATCGATAAAAGACAGTTAGCACTTAGCAGAAACAACGAGCTCTTTAAAAACTTACAGTGACATCAGCATGATGATCTGTATCACTTGCTTGCTTAAGTTTAGCAGATGTATCTTTGACTAACTGCCCAATATGAACCCTTGTCTTGTGCCTGCAGTAGAGCAAAATCAGCCCTAGTATCACCAAACAAATGTTTCATCAACTGATAACTACTATTTTTTTTAACTACAAGCTAAAAAGTACGAGATCTTTCAGCTCCATTGAAACATTTGACACTGCCGCTAAGCACTAAAATTGGAAAAGAGAGTAATGTAGTCCACTAGCCTCAATCCCAAACTAGTTAGAACCGACTATATGAATCTAAATATCAATTCAAGCTCCAATATTCAAAGAATTCAATTCATTATAACTAGACTATTTTTAGTTTGACGTCAACCTACAACGACCCTCCTCCTTTAACCGAGTTTCGCACCAGCTATGCTTTGCAAAATTCTCACATACACTAGTTATGTAACTCAGCCTATACCAACAACCAGGAGCGGAGCTGGGTGGGCGGAAGGGGATTCAGTCGTCGAAAATTACAGGTTAAATTTTTTTTCCATGTAATATATTAAATGTTGAATCCCCTTATATTATTCGTGTGTTTACTTTTTCTATTTTTTGAATCCCTTGGTGAAAATGCAGAATCTTCCACGGGCAACAACAACAAGAATAACTACCACTATGACTATGACTGTCCCAAACAAAGTGGGATCTGCTATATGAATCATTACTAACCATGTTAATTAATTCATTTAAATCATCTCATGCTAATAATAACAACAATGACGACGACCCAGTAAAATCCTACAAAGTGGGGTCTGGGAAGGTAGTGTGTACCCAGACCTTAGCCCTGCTCGATGGGACAGAGAGGCTATTTCCGATAGACCCTCGACTCAGGAAGGCGGACTCATGCTAATAATACTCAAATACAAATAAAAAACATAAGAAATTCTTTAACACAACCTGATTTAATCAAAATTGAATGAAATTTTCAGTGTCACTTACAACTTCTCCCTTAGTTCAGGGGTATCTTTAGGGGTACCAAGTGTATTCACTAGTCTCTGAAAAGTAGACACAGCAATATTGATCTGGAAATTCCAGAAGCCACTGCTTGGGTCGGGTCTTGCTTCCCATTTGTGTGGAACCTTCTAGAACCCAATGATCGACCCGATTCCAAATCTTGAAAACTCATCTTTTTTTAATCTTTTTCTCTTCAATTTTTTTTTTTTGAAAAATCCCCCCAGCCCAAGTATCAAAATCTAAAATTATATACAAAAAGAGAAACAAAATCGAATTTTTATCACAATTACACAGGGAAAAGAAAAACTAGAAATTGGGTTTTGGGGAACTCGAGGAGGGAACATTTAAGGTATGATTATCCAAATCTAGTATATATCTATATATGAAAAGTTGAAAAAAATTTGAGTAATTGAGAGGGGAGAGAGAAGGGGTTGAAAAGGGGGAAAGAAAGGGAAAGAGTGCAAAGGTGCAAACAATGATTTGAATTTACAGGCGGGCTTCCTTGTCCTTCGATGTGACACGTTAGCTTTGGCAGCTTCCATTTAAAATTTATTCAAATTGTGTGTTTTTTTTATATTTAATTGTTATTTTCATAATACAGTCAAACAATAGCCTCATTTATTCTCGATATATTTAGATGTTATAGAGAAGTGTTGTTATAAAAAATATATATTATAATAAAATATAAAAATTAATTTCGAAAAAACTTCGCTTCTACAGAAAAGTATTATTTTATAGGGATGCTGTTATAAAGAGATCTGACTGTAATATTAATATTCGATTCAGTTTGAACTTTGAAAACAGTTCAACTATTTCATAAAATATATGTTATCTCTCATTACTAAGGTGTGGCTTGGTTTAATGATGAATTATGCAAGGATAAATTATGTTGCGACAGTTTTAGAGAAAATGGCTAAATATAGTTCTCTACTTTTAGATATGTCTACATTTAACCTCTGTTATACTATCGGGTCAAATTTACTGCTATTATTATACTATCGGGTCAAATTTACCCCTACAATCAGTAAACTTTTAAAATTAAAACAGACTCAATGTATTTTCACAAGTAGAGTGTGAAAATTTTATTTATTGTATAAATAAAATAAATTTTTTACTGATGCCGAATGGATGTAAATGACCAAAAAATATGGTTTGATGGGAGGATCAAAAGTAGGGTGTTCGTCGGTTGGTACGTATGATATTTAGACATTTCGGTTCGATATTTTCGGTATTCGATTTCTTAAAATGCAATACCAATACCGTACCTATTTAAATTTGATATCGTTCGATTTTTCTCCTTTGATTTCGATTTATTTTGTTTGGTAACTTCGGTTTATTCAGTTTGAATACTAACTAGTGCATAGAATCATATACTGTAATATTCTAAATTAAAGTACTTAAAAGTACAAAACTAAAAATATTTGTTGACAAAAGTTTTGTCCAAAACTAGCAAATATCAACCGAGAGAGAAAACTATATATAAAAGAATAAATTTGATCATCAGAAATGTCTTGTGACTTGTTTAGAGTTAATTGATGAACTTAGAAAATAGAGAAAAGTAATCTTTTAAATTTTTATATTTATGTTATAATTAATAATATGTGTATTGTGTAACACAATATATTTCGATACGATATTGATATTTCAGTATTTTATTTTAAAATACCAAATATCATACCTAATACCTATATTTTTAAAAACTTAAATCAAATATCACATCGAATACCAAAATATCGGATACCAAATAGCAAAATTTTTGATTTCGATACGGTAATTCGGTATTTACCAAATTATGCACAACACTAGTCAAAAGCTTCGAACATATTTTTTCATCGAGGCTACTTTGTGCGCCACCTGCATTATTCACTATTTTTCTATTGTTTCCACGAGTATAAGTATCGGGTAATTATATCTGTCAAAGCTTAAACATATGAAATCACCTATTAATATTTTTTGACTGTACTAAAATTTAAACTCTTTTCTTGCATTATTTCACCCATTTAATTGACTTTTAAACCGTGCCCTTAAATATATGTTTAACTGAATATAATGTGAATTTTGAGAAACATCACAAAATTTAGGCCGTCGAGGCATTACTGATCCCTGAGTTTGTTTCTTCCGAACCCAATCCAAAACATGGGCATATGGGTTAGGATTGTTCAAAATCGAATCGAACTGATAGCTTATTAGTTTATTAATATCAGATTATCGCGATAATTGATGGTGAACGAATTGAGATTTTATAATTAACCTTAATTGTTTGGGGGCGGGTTACTCAATTTTCTTATCAGGTAAATTGTTAATATTTTTATATTTACACTTTTACCCCTTTATATATAAAGTACTACTGAAACCCTAAATTGCCAAATTCCTAATTTCTATTTTCTAATTCTTTGTCAGCAGCCACCAGAGACAGAGAAGTCGTCAGTCTCGTCTCTTGAACTGAAAACTGAGAAGTTGAAAAATTAAAATCTTAGTGATTAATACATGTATGTCTGTATGAGTAGTCTTGATGGTATTAAAAATTTGGTTAATACGTGTATGACAGTATGAGTAGTCTTGAAGAATTAAAAAACACCATTTGGTTAGATCTTAGATCATTTTAAATATTTGGTATTGATTTGAAACTATTTGGTGTTGATTGAATGATTGTGCAAAAAATTTCTATTTGGTTTAGCCGATAAGTCGCCCGATAATTATTAATCTCGCCCGATAATTGTTAATCTAATACCAATCCACATGTTGTCCTATTGGATGACTGGTGAATTACTACATTTATAATATAATAACTCTTAAGCCGAACCGTTAAGCGTAATATTTGTTCGTCCGCCGGATAAGCACCCCTAATCTGGATTCCTTCTTTTGTAACGGGGAAATTATGCCTGATAGAATTATCGTTTATATTTTGACAATCGTTAAGAAATTTTTCAATAAAATAACCATGTGTGAGAATTTTAAGTTTGCAGCCAAAATTTTGAGTCAAAATTTTGTATATTCAAGGTATAATATATGTATACGGCTAAAAAAAATAAACAATAAATATGGCAGCTATTTGTATAAAGATCCCAAAAAAATTCAAGAGTTGCACAGAAGTGTCCTATTTGAGCAAATAATCCCGTAACTTATACCCGTTTTGGTTTTCCGTTTGCATCCGTACCCATATTTTTGTTAAAAGCATTTTAAAAAGATGATTTTGCCCTTCTTTAATAAAAGGTAGGCTGCAGGACAAAACTTCAACATATTTTTGTATGAAGTTTTAGCAGATGAACTAAATAACTTCAGCATGCATTAAAAAAAACTCATCAAAAAATTACATACTGCAAGACAAAAACTTAAGCATGTTTAGTCCGAAGTTTTAGCAAATTAACTAAAAAACTAAAGCATGTTTAGTCTGAAGTTTTCACAAATGAACTAAAATACTTAAGCATGTTTAGTCTGAAGTTTTAGTAAATGAAATAAATAACTTAAGCATGTTTAGTCTAAAGTTTTAGCAAATTAACTAAATAACTTCAGCATGCATTAGCAAAAACTTATTAGCAAATTACATACTACAAGACATAAACTTAAGCATGTTTAGTCTCATGTTCTAGCAAATGAACTAAAATATTTAAGCAAGTTTAGTCTGAAGTTTTCGCAAATGAACTAAAAAATTTAAGCATGTTTAGTATGAAGTTTTCGCAAATTAACTAAATAACTTCAGCATGTTTAGACTGAAGTTTCGGATAAAACTCATGAGAAAACTGTCGACTGCAGGTAAATAACTTCAGCATGCATTCGCATGAAGTTTTAGCTTCAATGTGAAACAACTTCATGCTATATTTGCATTAAGTTTTAGCTTCACCATGAAACAACTTCATGCTACATTAACATGAAGTTTTAGCTTCAAGGTGAAACAACTTCATGCAAGTGTAATTGTGAAGATGAATCTCGACAAGTTTATGATTTTTTGACAAAGCTGGTGAGAGGAGAGGAGAGGAGAAGAGGATATCCTTTTTCACGTGATTCTGATTTGATATCTTTTGCCAAGGGTGTAATTGTCATATTATTACGAATTTTTTATCAGTTGGCTACCAAATTAATAATTTTTAAAAATAGGGTACATATTATAAGCTGGCACAAATATAGGGTACGGCAAAACCCCCCAATAATCGGGGGAAGTGCACGATTAGCATTAATAAAACATGTATTTACTTTTAAGCCACTATTTAAAATGTCTTTAGTCTTTAGTCTTTAGCCACTGCTTTAATAAACTTTAACTGTCTGGACGAAAATACCCTTCTACTTATGTCCTTAACTTTTGAACTTAACTTCAAGACTTCACGACTACATGTCCTTAACTTTTGAACTTGGAACTCTAAGTTTAGGACTTCAAGACTACATGTCCTTAACTTTTGAACTTAACTTCAGCACTACTTGCCCTTAACTTTTGAACTTGAAACTCTAAGTTCAGGACTTCACGACTACATGTCCTAAAATTTTGAACTTAACTTTAGGACTAAGTGTTCTTAACTTTTGAACTTAACTTCAGGACTTAGGACTACACGTCCTTAACTTTTGAACTTGGAACTCTAAGTTTAGGACTTCAGGACTACATGTCCTTAACTTTTGAACTTGGAACTCTAAGTTTATGACTTCAGGACTATATGTCATTAACTTTGGAACTTAACTTCAGGACTACATGTCCTTAACTTTTGAACTTAACTTCAGGAGTTCAGGACTACATGTCCTTAACTTCAATTTTATATCATGAATCCGCCTTTGGATTACATTCATCTGTTGTATCAATTCAAATTATATACTAAATCTTTGGATCAGCTCACAGTCGCAGTCGTATTTCATTCAATTTCTTCATACCGTCGAAAAGAACAGTGCGATATGGGTGATTGGGTGTTGGTACTTTGGATAGAATCTTCAAAATACAACAAAGAATTAGCTAAAATCAACAACAAGAACTGAAACGGGTTCTACTATTAATTATCATCTTGTGAAAATCCCCTCAATTTTTTTGAAACCAGGGAGAAAAGCAGAAGAAGTGGAGGAGTCAGGAGTATTTTCGATCAAGTATTCATCAACCAAATCTTTAACAGGCCTAGCAGACAAGAGATGAAATGAATGCATCGGCGTATTTCCGTTTGGGGAGGAAAGACTAACGTTGTCTTTTCATATTAATTTTAATAGACTAGTGACTACTTTTGCTCATCATTAAAAATACTGAATAAAAATTAAATACCACTTTAAAAAGTGGCTACCCACACAGTTTTTACCCAATAATCCCCCATTCTAATTTCGGCCCAAGTTAACGTCAGCCTAATATATTATTGGTCCAATTACAGATAGTAAGCCAAGTGAAGAAAAAACAAAAGCACGAGGTTCGATTTTGATGAAGACGACAATCTTCATGTCCTGAAACCGAAAATTTTCATCACCAAGAACGAAGCTTTACAGGTGATCTTCGTTTTCCGTATCTCTCACTTTTCTGGGATCTCAAAAATTCTAATTAATTCCCATAATTTTATGTTTAGTTTTCCAGTTCTCATATTCACATATCCAATGTGGTGACATGTGGCATTTCTTGTAAGAATTCATATAGCAAATTCTAACTCGTTTTGAATTGAGGTTTATTTGATTGATAAATCGATTGATTCATCAAAAATTCTTTTGAAAAAAAAAATCTTTGTAGCCCTTTAGGATCATATAACTTGTGAATCTTCTTATATAAGCTCTTTTGAAACTTTTTTCTTGGAACTTACTGAGATTATGTTTATTGTTGCTATTATCATTTAATTTTATATAGTATTGACCTGAGATGAGTTTAAATGGAATAACATGCGTAGTGGGGATTCATATAGCCGACCCTAACTTCCTTGTGCCATGGTGTTCAAACTTGAAAGAAGTAAAATATTTTTCCCGACAAAGGGTGTTCAATATATGTTATATATACCCCTAAAACTTAATATTTTACCTGTATACATAGTGTAATTATTCGACAAATGGTGGTCAATTGACCACCCTTAGGACAATGTAGTTTCGCCTCTGTGCTCGAGACTGAGGCATAGTAGTAGTATTTTGTTCTCTCATTGAGATTATGCATTCATATTCAATAATTGCTGAAAGGGTCATTGGAATACAAATGGGCTTATCTGTTTTTGAGATCAACCTTGTCCGTGATGGTCCAAGGGCTCATGTGGGGTGGCCTTTTTCTAGCGAATTTAGTATTTTATGGTAGGAAGTCGCTATCTTTAGGATTCAGATCATGTATATTAGGTATTTGTTATTTGAACATTGTTGGAAGTTCAAGAATAACCTTAAAATGGGCTGGAATGTGTAGGAAAGTTGAAGTCTAGGTGACAGTTGGCTGGAGTAGTAGTTTAGTTCTTAGAAAAATATTTTTCTTATTCTCGACTTAAGCCGAGAGTCTATCAGAAACAACTCTCTATCTTCATAAGGTAGGGGTAAGGTCTGCATACACATTACTTTCCCCAGGCCCCACTTGTGGGATTTCACGGGGTTTGTTGTTATTCTCCATCTTGACTAACTTAAGCATTTCTTAAAGCTTGATGCTTGTATGATTTCTGCTGTCTCGGATATAACATCTCTTTCTTGGGAAATATTGGCCCTTGTGTAGTTTAGTTCCCACTGGCAATAAAAATGCTTAGGGTCACTTTTATTAGATTTGTGATATAGATTGAATTAGAATGAAGTGCGTGTTAATTTGTAGTATTGTGTCCTTCCGTAATAAACGATATTTCGGTGAAATTAGGGCCTATTATGTGGGCAAGATCCGTTGCCTATTATATGGATTTATTTTGAGATTCATCACTTGGAGTCCTTTTCAAGTAAACAATAAAGTTTATTAATTCAGGAATTTGTGCGTTACCATTATGGGGCATTTAATATATCTACTGTTTGGATGAAACCTAATTTGCTCAAACTACTAGTTTATAGTTAATCATGTGTGTTTAGGTAGAATTATAGCTTGCTTTAGTTAATTTTGGGTTCTTCAGTTATTCGGTTTTGGCGGCAGTTTTGGTAATTTGGGCATGAAACCACGAGAAACAACTGATGTCATTTTTTTGATAAGTTTATTTATTAATACATAATATACCTTGGTTCCTTCCCTGATTTTTCATTCTAATATGAGGCTACTAATATCTGTTATTTTCCAGATATTAAGAGATGGCAGCCTTATGATTAGGCCAAGTAATAGAGTCTCAATGGAGTTAGCGGACAAAGCTGTTGGGCTGCTTTTGACATTGACTAGTTTGTTCATTTCCACTTATTATACCTTCTGGGTCATCATTCTGGTAAATTGATACTCTCTACTTGCGAAATACGTTGAGAACCAATCTTTATATTAAGTGGGGGAATTGATATGCACTTTTATTCCTATTTCAGCCTTTAGTTGACAATGATCATTTCGTGCACAAGTATTTTCTACCACAAGAATATGTGATTCTTAATCCTATATATGGTGGAGTAGCACTCATCTGCTTATTGAGCGTTGTGAACATACATATTTTGCCCCGCATGGAAATTACTCCTAAAAAATAATCAAAAAATAACTTTTAATGAATTTTAGGAACTTTTCTTTATTTAGTTGCATGTTATGCATGTTTAATATTTTAAATTATAGAAAAATCATAAAAAAGTCGTCACATTTTCATATCATGCCATCTTAGGTTTAATTTGCATTTTTAGGAATTAATTACTTATCAAATCGTAAAATTAATACATTAAAATTACAACAAAAATACTTTAGTAATTTCATATGCATTTTTAGTTAAATTAATGTAGTTAATTGTTAGAAAAAAAGTAAATAGTTTAGTTTTGCAAAGTAAATTTGATTGAAATTTGAATGACCATGTTTGAAAATAAATTGATTTGATTTATTGAAGGAAAATAGGGTAAAAATTGCGCGGGGCACCCTATTTGGTCGCCCCCATTTAACCTATACCCGCTTTTTTAAAAACTTTTAACTTGTACCCACTTTTTAAATAACTTCAGCTCCCTTTCCCTCGCTGAGCTGAAGTTCACCAGTTAAGCTGAAGTTCGCCAGTTATAAAGACAAAACTTCAACATACGAGGCTGAAGTTCCCCAGTTAAAAAGACAAAACTTCAGCTAGAGCTGAAGTTCCCAAGTTATAAAGACAAGTACAAAGACAAAACTGCAGCTCTAGTGAAGTTTTATCTTTGTAAACTGGGGAACTTCAGCCCAGTATGCTGAAGTTTTTGTCTTTATAACTGGGGAACTTCAGCCCCGTATGCTGAAGTTCCCCAGTTACAATGACAAAACTTCAGCTCTAGAGCTGAAGTTCCCTAGTGTATTAAGCCCCGTATGGTGAAGTTTTTGTTTTTATAACTGGAGAACTTCAGCCCCGTCTGCTGAAGTTCCCCAGTTACAAGACAACAACTTCAGCTTTAGATCTAAAGTTCGCAAGCTACTTCAGGCCCGTCTTCTAGAATGCTGAAGTTTTGGGTGATTGTCTTTACGTAAAAACGGGTACGGATACAATTTTTTTTACAAAGCGGGTATAAGTTAAAACGTGACATAAAAAATTGTTACGGATGCAAAAGCGCCGAAAATGGGAGCTTGTTTTGTTAAAATCGGATGCCCAAAATTTTCCTAGCCCAATCCCTTCCACCTTCGTTAGAAACCCCTTCACCTTAACCCTAGGAGAGGACCTAAGAAAAGATCATCAGATCCTCCCCTCCCATTGAGAAACGGCGCTCCATCCTCTTCATCTTCAACAACCGAAAAAGAACAAAAACGGCGCACCCCCAACCCCTTTCTTTTCCTCTTCTTCCTCTTCACCTCTCAGACCTCACCTTCAACAACAGAAAAACGACCCCCCAAAAATCCGACCCCTCCCATAAGAAACGGCGGATGGCTCCCAAAAGAAGGGGATTTTCTTGATCTTCTTCAGAAAAATCAGAACCCAAAAGCCAAGATTTCCTCCACCTCTCTAAAAACACCCTTCAAGCCCTCAAACAGGACCCCTTGTCTTCTTCTTTTGCCCAGAACCCAGCGACCGTCTACTACCAAAATCCAGCCACACGCCACTCTTTTTCTCCACCCTCTGCACCCAAACTCGAGGGAACTGCAACGGCCAAAAACAGAACGAAAAAATAAAAGAAGAAGAGAAGCAACGCTTATCTCCAAAGTCGCTGCAAGTTGCAGTTGAAGATCAATCGGTTCTCGTCGCCGTAGAAGTAGCGGCGTGTGCGATTTACCGATTTTCGCCGGAATTTCACACCTGGCCGTTCTTCCTTTGTTTAAATTTTTCCGTCCAGTTTCGAGTTTGTCCGCTCAAGGTCCTGTTCGGCGAGTCGATTTTAACTAAAACTGTTTTCTGGGATTTTAGAGGAATAATGAGCTCCAGATTAGCCGTTGATAGCCCTGCTGTTCAGATTTATCTTTTTTTTCTGAGCCTCTTTTGATTATTGGTGGTTAGGTACGCATCTAAGCCCCCTCGTATAACTTTATTTGGCTTTGCTTTTCATGGTTGGATATTGGAGTTATTCTATTTAAGGAACCCGCCATAAATACATGGGTTTATGAAGACTGTATATGTTGCTCTTTGCTTATTTGTTCAAGTTTGAAATGCATTTGAATCCTGTCAAATTAAAATCCTGTTTCGATATTTTG
>MDKJ01028472.1:0-13901 GCA_005239525.1 Nicotiana knightiana | reverse complement strand
CGAACGTTTGTTTTAGAGGTGGAGAATGTGATGACCCAAAAATTCATCTCTCATTTTATAAGTTAAAACTTTGTTCCAAGGTCTTGAAAACCTCCTTTTATCCCACCTCATTTTGCATGCGCAGTCCGGGCATATATCCGAAAAGCTTTTATATGAAAAACTGAGAAAAATGCTAATTTTGCCTTTAAAATTAAATTTAAGTTGACTTCGGTCAATATTTTGGGTAAACGGATTCGGACCCGTAGAAAATATGGGACTTGAGCCTATGCTCGGAATTGAATTCTGAGGTCCCAAGCCCGAGAAAGGAATTTTTGAAAGAAATTGTTTTATTGAAATTATCAGAGTTTTAGGAAATTTGATTATATTTAAAATTGATGGTATCGGGTTCGTATTTTGGTTCCGGAGCCCGGTACAGGTTTAATATGGTATTTGAGTGATGCCTATAAAATTTGGTAAGAAACGATGGTCATTTGACGTGATTCGGACCCGTAGTTGTGAAATTTGCAACTTCGGAAGTTTTTGAGATTTTCCTTTGATTTTTATGCTAAATTTGTTGTTTAAGATGTTATTTTGGCGATTTGATCGCACCAAGTCTGTAGGATGCTTTTAAGGTTGTATACATGTTTGGTTTGGAGCCCCTAGGGCTCGGGTAAGTTTTGTATAGGTGTTGGAGTGTTTTGGACTTAGAAAATCTGGTGTAAGTTTGTTGTATCTAGTGTGTGCATTTTTATACTATGCGAACGCGTGGTAAGCCACGCGAATGCGAAGAGCAAACGGGGCTGAGTTTGTATTATGTGAACGCGCGAACACATAGCTTTAGGAGGGTTGGTCAGGGAATTTGGGAAAAGGCCTATGCGAACGCAACCCCTCTCACGCAAACGTGAAGGCATGACTGGAATAAGCCTCCCCGAACGTATGGCCTTCCTGCGAACGCATAAGTTCTCAGAAGGCAGGTCTTCGCGAACGCGTCAGTGCTCACGCGAACACACTAAGTACTGTCGCCAAGCACTTAAAACAGTAGAAAAACGGGAATTTAGCCATAACTTCATATTTTCAAAACCAAGGAAGCTTAGGGGCGATTTTTGAAGAGGAATTTCACCGCCAAATCATAGGGTTTTGTTCTTAAACTCGTTTTCTTCATTTCCATTAACACCCATTAGATTTCTAGGCCTAAATCTTGTTCTTGAAAGGTAAAAATTAGGGATTTTAGGAGAATTTGGGATTTTACAAATTTGGCAATTTAAACCTCGATTTGGGGTCGAATTCCGTAACTAATTATATATTCGGGCTCGTGGGTGTATGGGCGATCAGATTTTGGTCCGAACCTTGCGTTTTGACCAAGCGGGCCAGGGTCAATTTTTTACTTTTTGGGAAGAATGATAGGAAACTCATAATTAAGCATTGGGGTTGAATTATTTAGCACTTATTGATATTATTAAGCTAATTATGTTTAGATACAATTGAATCGGAGGTGAATCTAAAGGGAAAGCGGTAATTGAGGCTTGAGTTGGTCGTGGAATTCGAGGTAAGTGTTTGGCTTAACCTTAGCTTGAGGAAATAGGTATGGTGTCTTATTTTCTACGTGTTAGTGTAATGTGCAACGTATATGTGTGGTGACGAGTATCTATACGTTGGAGTCAAGTATGCCCGTGAGTCGAATATTGTGATTTATGTGATTTTTCATCAAACATTACTTGAGTTTAATTTGATAATTATCCATGTTGGTGGTATTTCTTTGGTATTGATCATTGTTGAGTATTAGTTCAACTTAAGAATTATTACGTGAAGTTAAGTAACTAATTGAGATTGGTTATAGTTGTTTCACTTGCCGGGATGATATTGATTCTATTGTTGGCTCCCTTGCCGAAACGTTATGGCTTTTATTATTATTGTACTGTTGATTTTTTCTTTGTCGGATTGCTTTTATTGATTTGTTTGGGTGAGGAAGAGTGTTAAAGCACGAAGGGTGATGCCTTGCCGTTTTATTTGATTTATGGTGAGGATGAATGTTAAAGCACGAAGGATGATGTCGTATATGATACTGTGAGGATGAGCGTAAAAGCACGAAGGATAATGTCGTGCCATAATATGAACTTAAAAGCACGAAAGGTGATGCCGTGCCATTTATATTGAATTATGGTGAGGATGAGAGTAAAAGCACGAAGGGTGGTGTCGTGCAGTCTATTTATTGTTTGGTGAGAATGAGAGTTAAAGCACGAAGGGTGATGTCGTGCACTTGTTTTCTTTGTGTTACTAGTTCTGTAGTTTAAGTTGATATTTGATTTGTTGCTTTACCCCCGTTATTCCCATTAATTGATACTCTCTCCCCTCAGCATGTTTTCCCCTTCCTTATTTGGTATCTAGTTGCTTATTTCTTGTCATTATTATTGTTTTGTTTCGTACACGATTAAAATGCACAGGTTTATTTGGTTGTTGTGTCCTAGCCTCGTCACTTCTTCGCCGAGGTTAGGCTCGACACTTACTCAGTACATGGAGTCGGTTGTACTGATGCTACACTCTGCACTTTTGTGCAGATCCCGGTACAGGATCCTACTGACCTTAGAGTGAGGAGGCTGCCTTCAGTCCATTTGGAGATTCCGAGGTAGTCCCACAGGCGTCCGCATGCCTTGGGGTCCCCTCCTACTTTATTTCCACTTTGTTCTTCTTTTTTCTGAGGCAAATGTATTTATTTTGCTCAGACCTTTATATGTAGTATTCATAGACAATCTGGAAGTTGTGACACCAAATTCTGGGTTTAGTATTATGATTTTCGTAATGGCATTTATTCAAGTTGTTAGACTTCATTTTCTTTCGCACTTTTATTTCCGCTGATTTGTACATTATCTGTTATCTGTTAAAAAATAAATGAATAAGGTAAATGAACATTAACGTTGGCTTACCTAGCGGGTTCAATGTTAGGCGCCATCACGGTGCGGACGATGGGAAATTCGGATCGTGACAAGTTGGTATCAGAGAACTAGGTTGCTTAGGTCTCACTATTCACGGACAAGATTAGTAGAGTCTGAGGGATCGGTACGGAGACGTCTGTGCTTATCCCCCAGAGGCTACAGAGTTTAGGAATGACTTCACATTTATTCTTCTCTGTCGTGCGATTTGATTTCTCAATACTAATTGAATTCCTACTATCTTCTTTCGCAGATGGCGAGACCATGTGCTTCTTCATCCACCGATCAGCAGCCCGAGTCTCCAGTTGCAAGTCCTACGAGGGGCCGAGGACGTGCTAGAGGCTGAGGTAGGGGCAGAGCTCAGCCTAGAGCAGCAGCCCCAGTAGCGGAGCCTCTGGTAGAATTTGCTGATGAGGTTCTTGCCCAGACCGTCCCGGTTGGAACAGCTCAGGTTTCCGAGGGGTTCATTGCCACCTCGGTACTCCAGGATGCTCTGGTCCGTCTAGTGAGCCTCATGCAGAGCGTTGCTCAGGCAGGTTTACTTCCTACAGAACCAGCCGTCTCTCAGGTTGGGGGAGGAACCCAGACTCCCGCTACTCGCACTTCGGAGCAGTTAGCTTCTCAGTTCCAGACTCCAGCACCTCAGACAGCTGGGGTAGTTCTGCCGGGTATTGTGGCTCAGACCGGTGATGGAGCAGTTATGTCTGTTGATGCTTTGTGGAGGTTGGACCGGTTCACCAAGTTGTTTACTACTACTTATAGTGGTGCGTCTTCAGAGGATCCCAGGACTACTTGGATAGCTGCCACGAGGTTCTACGGAACATGGGGATAGTGGAGACCAATAGGGTCGACTTTGCTACTTTTCATCTGTCAGGTCCCGCCAAGACCTGGTGGAGAGATTATTGTTTGGCTAGACCAGCTGGATCACCGCCTTTGACTTGGGCCAAGTTCTCCGATTTGTTTCTGGAGAAGTTTCTCCCTATCACTCAGAGAGAGAATTATCGGAGACAGTTTGAGTGTCTCCAGCAGGGTTCTGTGATCGTCACTCAGTATGAGACCAGATTCATTACCCTGGTCCGTCATGCTATTATGATACTTCCCACCAACCGAGAGAGGGTGAGGAGGTTTATTGAGGGACTAGCTCAGCCGGTCAGATTGCAGATGGCTAGAGAGGCAGCGAGTGATATTTGCTTTCAGGATGCAGCCAATGTGGCCAGACAAGTCGAGATGGTTCTATCACAAGGGAGTGGTCAGGGGTCTGACAAGAGGCGTCGTTATTTTGGCTGGTTCAGTGGTGTCTCATCTTGGGGCAGGGATTCTTTTGGTAGGGGCCATCCTCCTAGGCCGTTTCAGTCAGCACTTCAGGTTTCTCGTAGTGCTCTAGAAGGTCGTGGTTCCCACATGCAGTATTCTGATCAGTTTCCCTACAGTGCACCACCAGCTCCTATCAGTGCACCATCTCCAGAGTTTTCAGGGTGGTTACTCAGGTCATCAGGGTCAGTTTCAGGGCCAGCAGTCTCAGCAGCCGAGATCTTGTTATACTTGTGGTGGTCTAGGGCACATTTCTAGAATTTTCCCTTGAGCCCCGAGCAGTTCTCAGCACCAGGGTTCTCGTGCCATGGTTCTCGCACCAGGTGTTCCACCACCCGCTCAGCCAGCCAGAGGTGGAGGTCGAGGTGTTAGAGGTGGAGGTCAGGAAGTTAGAGGTGGAGGCCAGGCCACTAGAGGTAGAGGTCAGCCATCAGGAGGCTGTCCCAAGGATGTAGTTCAGATTGGTGGGGCCCAGCCCCGATGTTATGTTATTCCAGCCAGACCTGAGGATGAGGCCTCCGATTCGGTTATCACAGGTATGGTTTCAGTTTGCAGCAGGGATGCTTCGATTTTATTTGATCCAGGATCCACATATTCCTATGTGTCATCTTATTTTGCTCCTTATTTGGTTATGCCACGTGATTCTCTGAGTACTCCTGTATATGTGTCTACACCGGTGGGTGATTCTATTGTGGTAGATCGTATCTACCGTTCGTGTGTAGTGGTTATTGGTGGTCTTGAAACCAGTGTAGATCTTCTACTCCTTAATATGGTAGATTTTGATGTTATTTTGGGGATGGATTGGTTGTCGACTTATCATCCCATACTGGACTGTCATGCCAAGACCATGACCTTAGCATTGCCGGGGTTTCCTCGACTGGAGTGGAGAGGGACTCCTGATTATTCTTCCAGCATGGTTATCTCATATATGAAGGCTCGGCATATGGTCGAGAAGGGGTGTTTGGCCTATTTGGCCTATGTTCGTGATTTTAGTGCCGAGGTTCCTTCTATGGAGTCTGTGCCCACTATCCGTGAGTTCCCCTAGGTGTTTCCTGCAGACCTGTCGGGTATGCCACCCGACAGGGATATTGAATTTTGCATTGATTTGGCTCCGGGCACTCATCTTGAAGGAGTTGAAAGAACAGTTGCAGGACTTTCTTGATAAAGGCTTTATTAGGCCTAGTGTTTCGCCTTGGGGTGCGCCGGTGTTGTTTGTCAAGAAGAAGGATGGGTCGATGAGGATGTGCATATATTATCGGCAGTTGAACAAGGTTACCATCAATAATAAGTATATGTTGCCGAGGATTGATGATTTGTTTGATCAGCTTCAGGGTGTTAGGGTATATTCGAAGATTGAATTGAGATCTAGCTACCATCAGTTGAGGAATAGGGCATTTGATGTCCCTAAGACAGCTTTTCGCACTTGGTACGGTCATTATGAGTTCTTAGTGATGTCATTCGGATTGACAAAATGCCCCAGCAGCTTTCATGGACTTGATGAACCGAGTGTTCAGGCCTTATTTGGATTCCTTCGTGATTGTCTTCATTGATGATATTCTGATTAATTCCTGCAGTAGGGAGGAGCATGAGCAGCACCTTCGAGTCGTTCTCCAGACTCTGAAGGACAGTCAGTTATATGACAAGTTTTCGAAATGTGAGTTTTGGTTGAGTTCAGTTTCATTCCTGGGTCATGTTGTATCAGCGGAGGGTATTCAGGTGGATACTAAGAAGATTGAGGATCGGCCTAGACCCACATCAGCTACAAAGATCCAGAGTTTGTTGGGGTTGGCGGGCTATTACTTTCGGTTTGTGGAGGGATTTTCGTCTATTGCAGCCCCGATGACCAGTTTGAATCAAAAGGGTGCTCAGTTCAGGTGATCAGAGGAGTGTGAGGCGAGCTTCCAGAAGCTCAAGACAGCTTTGACTACGGCACCAGTGTTGGTTTTGCCCACAGGTTTAGGGCCATATACTGTGTATTGTGATGCATCTCGGGTTGGACTTGATGTAGTGTTGATACAGGATGGCAAGGTTATTGCATATGCTTCGTGTTAGTTGAAGATCCACGAGAAGAATTATCTAGTTAATGATTTGGAGTTAGCAGCCATTGTCCACGCGCTGAAGATTTGGAGGCATTATCTGTATGGCGTGTCATGTGAGGTGTTCACGGATCACAAGAGTTTGCAATATTTGTTCAAGCAGAAAGAGTTGAATTTGAGGCAAAGGAGATGATTGGAGCTATTGAAAGACTATGACATCACCATCTTATATCATCCGGGGAAGGACAATGTGGTGACCGATGCTTTGAGTAGGAAGTCAGCCAGTATGGGTAGTCTTGCATATATTCCGGCCGGGGAAAGACCGCTTGCTTTGGATGTTCAGGATTTAGCCAATCGGTTCATGAGATTAGATGTTTCTGAGCCCGGTCATGTTCTAGCTTATACAGTTGATCGCTCTTAATTATTTGATCGTATTCGAGACCGGTAGTATGATGATCCTCATTTGTGTGTCCTTAGGGACACGGTGGTGCCAAGAAGGTTACAGTTGGTGACGATGGGCTGCTACGATGTAGGGTCGTATTTGTGTGCCCAATGTGGATAGACTTCATGAGTTGATTTTAGAGGAGTCCCATAGTTCCCGGTACTCCGTTCATCCGGGCGCCGCAAAAATGTATCAGGATTTGCGGCAGCACTATTGGTGGAGGAGGATGAAGAAGGATATTGTGTCATATGTAGCTCGGTGTTTGAATTGTCAACAGGTTAAGTATGAGCATCAGAAACCTGGTGGATTGCTTCAGCAGATTGAGATTCCTGAGTATAAGTGGGAGCATATCACCATGGATTTCGTTGTTGGGCTCCCACGGACTCAGAGGAAGTTCGATGCAGTATGGGTTATTGTGGATAGGCTGACCAAGTCAGCACATTTCATCCCTGTGGCAGTTTCATATTCTTCGGAGAGATTGGCAGGGATCTACATTAGGGAGATTGTTCGTCTTCATGGTGTGCCCGTGTCTATTATTTCTTGCCGAGGTACGCAGTTTACCTCGCATTTCTGGAGGGCAGTTCAGCGTGAGTTGGGCACGAGGGTTGAGTTGAGCACAACATTTCATCCTCAGACGGACGGACAGTCCGAGCGTACTTTTCATATTTGGAGGATATGCTACGAGCATGTGTCATTGAATTTGGAGGTTCTTGGGATCATTTCTTTCCATTAACTGAGTTTGCCTACAACAACAACTATCAGTTGAGTATTCATATGGCTCCTTATGAGGCACTATATGGTAGGCGGTGTCAGTCGCCGGTTGGATGGTTTGAGCCGGGAGAGGCTCGATTGTTGGGTACAGACTTAGTGCAGGATGCCTCGGATAAGGTTAAAATCATTCAGGATAGACTTCGTACAGCTCAGTCCAGGCAGAAGAGTTATGTCGACCGCAGAGTTCGTGATGTGACATTCTTGGTCAGAGAGCGGGTGTTGCTTCGGATGTCGCCCATGAAGAGCGTGATGAGATTTGGGAAGAAGGGCAAGCTAAGACTTATGTACATTGGCCCGTTTGAGATCCTTGATAGAGTGGGAGAGGTGGCTTACAGACTTGCGTTGCCACCGAGTTCACAGTTGTGCATCCATTGTTTCATGTGTCTATGCTTCAGAAGTATCTCGGCGATCCAGCCCATGTGTTAGACTTCAGCAGTGTCCAGTTGGACAAGGATTTGACCTATGAGGAGGAACCGGTAGCCATATTAGACTGGCAGGTTCGTCAGTTGAGATCGAAGAGTTATCCTTCGGTTCGTGTTCAGTGGAGAGGTCAGCCTGCCGAGGCAGCTACCTGGGAGTCCGAGTCCGATATGCGGAGCCGGTATCCCCATCTTTTCCCCGATTCGGGTACTTTTCTATGTTCGTTCGAGGACGAACGTTTGTTTTAGAGGTGGAGAATGTGATGACCCAAAAATTCATCTCTCATTTTATAAGTTAAAACTTTGTTCCAAGGTCTTGAAAACCTCCTTTTATCCCACCTCATTTTGCATGCGCAGTCCGGGCATATATCCGAAAAGCTTTTATATGAAAAACTGAGAAAAATGCTAATTTTGCCTTTAAAATTAAATTTAAGTTGACTTCGGTCAATATTTTGGGTAAACGGATTCGGACCCGTGATTTGATGGTCCCGCAGGGTTTGTCGGAAAATATGGGACTTGAGCGTATGCCCGGAATTGAATTCCGAGGTCCCAAGCCCGAGAAATGAATTTTTGAAAGAAATTATTTTACTGAAATTATAAGATTTTTGGAAATTTGATTATATTTGAAATTGATAGTATCGGGCCCGTATTTTGGTTCTGGAGCCCGGTACAGGTTCAATATGGTATTTGAGTGATTCCTGTAAAATTTGGGAAGAAACGGAGGTCATTTGACGTGATTCGGACCCGTAGTTGTGAAATTTGAAACTTCGAAAGTTCTTGAGATTTTCCTTTGATTTTTATGCTAAATTCGTTGTTTAAGATGTTGTTTTGGTGATTTGATCGCACCAAGTCCGTAGGATATTTTTAAGGTTGTGTACATGTTTGGTTTGGAGCCCCTGGGGCTCGGGTAAGTTTCGGATAGGTGTTGGAGTGTTTCGGACTTAGAAAATCTGGTGTAAGTTTGTTGTATCTGGTGTGTGCATTTTTATACTATGCGAACGCGTGGTAAACCACGCGAACGCGAAGAGAAAACGGGGTTGGGGTTGGGGCTGGGTTTATACTATGCGAACGTGTAGGTCTAGATGCGAACGCATAGCTTTAGGAGGGTTGGTCAGGGAATCTGGGGAAAGGCCTAAGCGAATGCGACCCCTCTCACGCGAACGCGAAGGCATGGCTGGGATAAGCCTCCGCGAACGCATGACCCTTCCCGCGAATGTATAAGTCCTCAGAAGGTAGTTCTTCGCGAACGCGTCTGTGCTCTCACGAACGCACTGAGTACTGTCGCCCAACACTTAAAACAGTAGAAAATCGGGAATTTAGCCATAACTTCATATTTTCAAAACCAAGGAAGATTAGGGGAGATTTTTGAAGAGGGATTTCACCGCCAAATCATAGGTTTGTGTTCTTAAACTCGTTGTCTTCATTTTCCATTAACACCCATTAGATTTCTAGGCCTAAATCTTGTTCTTGAAAGGTAGAAATTAGGGATGGATTTTATAAATTTGGGAATTTAGACCTCGAGTTGGGTCGGATTCCATAACTAATTGTATATTCAGGCTCGTGGGTGTATGGGCGATCGGGTTTTGGTCCGAAACTCGCGTTTTGACCAAGCGAGCCAGGGGTCGATTTTTGACTTTTTTGGAAGAATGATAGGAAACTCATAATTAAGCATTGGGGTTGAATTATTTATCACTTATTGATATTATTAAGCTAATTATGTTTAGCTACAATTGAATCGGAGGCGAATTCTAAAGGGAAAGCGGTAATTGAGGCTTGAGTTGGTCGTGGAATTCGAGGTAAGTGTTTGGCTTAACCTTAGCTTGAGGGAATAGGTATGGTGTCTTATTTGTTACGTGTTGGTGTAATGTGCAACGTATAGGTGTGGTGAAGAGTATATATACGTTGGAGTCAAGCATGCCCATGAGTCGAATATTGTGATTTATATGATTTTTCATCAAACATTACTTGAGTTTAATTTAATAATTATCCATGTTGGTAGTATTTCTTTGGTATTGATCATTGTTGAGTACTGGTTCAAGTTAAGAATTATTACGTGAAGTTAAGTAACTAAGTGAGATTGGTTATAGTTGTTTCCCTTGCCGGGATGATATTGATTCTATTGTTGGCTTCCTTGCCGGGACGTTATGGCTTTTTGTTGGCCCATGTCACTGAATGGGTTTTGAAGATTGACAGATGTTTACAAGTTGAACCAGGTCCATCAAAGCATACACACTTGAACGGAGCAGTTGGCATAAGAATCGTACAAGCATAGGAGATATCAGTGATTGCTGAGTATCAAAGAACTAAGAGGATGTCTCCTAATACGAAAAGATTGCAAACTGATGAAGATGACAGAAGTTGAATTCAGCTAGGACAGAAATAAAGCAAGGAAGTTGAGTTTGGTTCGAATTGGTTTACCCAGGTAGAGTTGAACTGGAATTGGAAGACAAGCTTAACAATTGACTCTATAAATACTCAAAGTATTACTGCTGAAATTCATCGATGCACAGAGAATAAATTGAATCATGTTCTGAAAGCAAAATTCCAAGATATTTGCAAGCTGAAGTATTGTGCAAAGGCTACAGTTCAACTAGAAGAAACAGCTTCATCTGTATATCAGTGAGTCTAGTTGGTTGTAGTAGGAGTTTTAACATTGTATCTTTTCAGCTTTAATAGAAGCAATTGTAATAGGTACACATTGCTCAAGTTAGAGTTATCTTGAAGTCTTTAGAAATTAACTAGAGTCTAGTTGATACAAAGAGGATTAGAGTTAGTCCTAGGATTACAAAAGAGTTTATTTTGTAAGTCCGTTTGGCTCAGAGTTTTTAGTGAAGTGTTTGAGTAAATCCTACTGAGGAGTGGTCGTGGTTTTTCACCTTTTGAGCCAGGTGTTTTCCACGTAACATATCTGTGTTTTTACTTTACTAATTTAATATTCCGCAATTGGTAGTAAGTAGTACACCAAGAAGAACCAGGTTCCTCTTATTAGACAGCACTCGAAAACTGGGTACTGCACAATTAACTTATAATATTGTGTGGTATTGACGTCTAAATCATCAATTGGTATCAGAGTAGGTTATCCTTAAAAAGGCTGACACCTTGGAAAAGATCAAGATGAGTGCACCACCTGGAAAATGGGAAGGTCAATCAACTGCAAGGCCACCACTCTTCAATGGCCAGTAGTATTCTTGGTGGAATAATATAATGAAGGACCACCTTATTGGAGAGGACTATGAACTCTGGGACATAGTCACTGATGGTTCACTTGCAACAATGAAGAAAACTGTTGAAGGTGTAGATGTACCTAAGACTAGGGCTGACTGCACGGCTGAAGATCTGAAGAAATGGGAGAAGAATGCCAAAGCAAAGAAGTGGCTAGTGTGTGGATTAGGACCAGATGAATACAGTAGAATGCAAAGTTTCACCACTGCCAAGGAAATCTGGGATACTCTACAAGTGGCCCATGAAGGAACAGCTCAAGTAAAGAGGTCTAGAGGTACACTACTATACTCTCAGTATGAAAACTTCACTATGAAAGAAGGAGAGACAATTCAGGAAATGTACACAAGGTTCACAACCTTGACAAATGAACTCAAGTCTCTTGGAAGAATACTTGAAGAAAAAAAGGTAGAGAAGATCTTGACAAGTGTTCTGCCTATCTCCTGGGAAAGCAAGATCACTGCTATCCAGGAATCCAAAAATATGGCAACCCTTAGACTGGATGAGTTGATTGGAAACCTCACTGCTTATGAACTCAGAAGGCAAACCATGAAGATGGATGCCCCAAAGAAATAGAGAAGTCTAGCATTGAGGATCACTGAGGGAGCTGATCTGGAGGAGGATGAGATGGCCATGATAACCAAAGAATTCAGAAACTTTAGCATCTCCAGGGGAGGAAACTTCAACAAGGCAAAGGCACCACAAAGGTCAACTAATGAGGGATGCTAAAAGTGTGGAAAGACTGATCATCTCATCAAAAACTGCCCTCAGTGGGAGGAAGGAAAGATATGAGAGAAGGAACAGGAGGAAGGAACATGTATTAATTCAAGTACAGTCATACATGAGCAGGACTCTATCCATTTATGGTTCAAATTCAATAATAAACCAGTTCCAAGAAGTCCTGTCTCAAGTAATTAGCCTAGTTTTAGGGGGAAAGTAACTGTCTAATCAATGACCTATCACTGACAGTCATTAATCGATTAATATCCTGCTTGGGTTAATATACTTCCGTTGTAATCTCCCCAGCCACAAGTTATAAATAGGCCATAATTACCCATTGTGCATAAAGTAATAGTCGAACCTTATTCAACTTACTCAACTCAAAATCCCTACTGCCCTTTATTTTCTTCTCTCTCTAACAAAATAAAAATCATGTCGTCTCCTCCACCTGCTTCTTCTGGATCATCCCCAAACAGAGATTATGATGGGGCAAAAAATGAATCCAGCTCAAACTCACCCTCAGTTTATAGTTCTGAGTCTCCTAAAAAATCATCAACCCCAGAACACTCTACAATTCCTGAACCCACACCAAACCCTACCCCAGCCCCCAAAGCCCGTCGTGTTAAGGTTCTTGCACGCAAATCTGTGGCTTCTGGTTCAAGAGAAAAAATCTTGGAAGAATTGTTACGTGCTGAGGAAGGCTCTAAACCAAAATCATCCAATGATTCATTCAAATCAGCCAATGAAGACGAAGCACCTGGTTCATCCATTGTTGAGAAAGGTACTAAAGTTACCTCTGATTTAAATTCTGCTAAAAATCGATTTGTATTGGTGGGTCTGTGGTGGATATGGAAGTACCAAGAAGGCAAATAAAATTTGGGAAAGAAAAAAATCTTGAGAACGAGGGAGAAGTAGATGTGAGGGGATCCAGGGAGGATGGTACCACGCTTGAAATTTGTGGCCCCATTCTTGAAAATCTTGAAGAAGATGTCATGGTTTTAGGGGGAACTACTAAAGTTGAGGAAGCTGCTGCTAGGTTGGAGAAGTTAATGAAGGAAATAGAAGAACATGTTTCTTCTGGGGAAGAAACTTTGGCTGAAAGACTAAAGAAGTTGGGGGACTCATACAACCCCAAGAAGAGAAGGACTCCAAAGTCCAAAAAGTCTAAAGCCTCAGTTCCTTCAAAGAAAGTGAAGACTGCTGATTTTGTTGGTGTACTTGTTCCTAGGGTACGTGCTACGAGAAATACTGTACGAGAAGTGGAGGAGAAGTATGAAAAAGCTCTGCAAGAGAGAAAAAGAAAGAAGGCAGAGAAGGGGAAAGCAAAGGTAGGGGAGCCTGTTGAAGCTATTGTTGACGATGAAGAGGTGTTGGACCTGGTCCAAAAAGAAGAGGAGGATGATCTAGTGGTTATCAAGACACCCAAGCCCAAAAAGGCTAAGACTTCTTCAAAGAAGTCATCTACTGTGTCCATCACCACTGGGAGTACTGCTTCGAGGACAAGGTCTAAGATAGAGAAGGTGAAGAAAGTACAGATTGCTGAGAGGGATGATGATCCAGAATGCAGTGGAGAGGAAGAGAAGGAGGTTGAAGAAATGTCTACTGACAGAGTTGCCATGTTTGGCAAGAGAAAAATCTTGAAGGGAAAATTGTTGAAGGATTTGGAGGAGCCTGGAATGAGGTATTTACTGGATTTTCTGGCAGTGCAGGGCTGGAAGGACATGGTCCTTCGCATGGAAGGCAGGCTAGTCAGAAATGAAGTTGTGGAGTTCATGGGGAATTCACAGTCATTGGAGGCAGGGTTACCTCATTGGTCAAGGGAGTTGAAGTCTCCTTTGATGCTCAAGAACTAGGAGTCATTCTAGACATTCCAATTGAGGGTTATGAAGACTACACGAGGCAGAGATGGCCTTGTTTAGATGGAATGGCCTTCTGCGACAATGAGAAGGAGCTTGAACCCAGGGTGTGTACAAGAGTGAGATGAATCCTGAGCACAAACTGTTCTTTGAATTTTTGATCAAATTCCTGCTGCCCAGACAAGAACGAAGACACACTGCTAACTATATGGATTTAACCC
>ML384460.1:52026-74262 GCA_005239525.1 Nicotiana knightiana | reverse complement strand
GGGGATGGGTGAGGGGGAGGGGGAGGGTGTGAATAGGTAATCAGTCTTTGGTCCAAATCCTATATTTTGACCAAGGGGGTCCAGGATTGAATTTTGTTGACCTTTTTTAAAAATATTATCAAAATTGAACCTTTTTCCTTCCTCATAGTTTCTAAAGCTTATTTTGGATTATTTGATTGATAATTGGCTAGATTCAGTTGGTTTGGACGCTGTTCGAAAGGCAAAGGCGTGATTGATGGTTGATTTGGTTGCAGAAAGAGGTAAGTATCGTGGTTAACCTTGACTTGAGAGAATTAGGACTTGATTGGTCTATTTGCTGCTTAAATATGTGTGGGGACAACGTGTGTGCAAGGTTACAAGTGAATATACATTGTCATGAGTTAAGCATGCGGGGTGAGATTTGTTTGTGTATTTTATTTACATCATGCATTCTTTTACTCCGTGCTACTATTCATATCATGCCTTCATAGTTACTTGACCTTATTTGTTAAATATATGCTTTCTTGTTATATGCCCTCTTTTGCTACTTGTTCCGTGCATCCATATTTTTATTTGTTGTCCTTTTTTACTTGTTCTATGCCTTTAATTGTATATTTGCCTTTACTGGCTTCTATTTTGCTCCGATTTATTATATTGGTTTACTTTAGAGTATTTACTTGCTTGGGTTCTTTTCTCTTATATTGAGAGCTACGCCGTAGCTCCTTGTCATATTTTTATGTTGTTTGAGATCGGGTCGCACGCCTCAACGAGTATTAATATTGTTGTTTGTGATTGGGTTTTACGCCGTAACAAATATTAGTATTTGTTATTTGGGATCAAGTTGCATGCCACAAGGAAGATTGGTATATTTGTTTGGAATCGGGTTGCACAATGCAATAATAAATGATATTGTTATGATATGTGTGGATTGGGTTGCGCGCCGCAACAAAGAAGATATGTTATGGATGTTCTTGACTGTTGGTTATAGTATTATTAATTTGAGCATATGTGATATTTGGGAGCCCTCTATTATGTATTTTCTGATTCGATTTTCATGTTAATTATTGATTTTCTGTGTTCTACTATTGATGTCACTTACATTCGTACAAAACAATATTGAGTGCTTTGTTATAACCTCATCACTACTTTGTCAAGGTTAGGATCGATACTTACAGAGTATATGAGGTCGGTTGTACTCATACTACACTTCTGCACTTCTTGTGCAGGTTCTGGTATTGGTCCCACCGGAGCTTAGTCGAGTCTTGATCGGACTATTATTACTCGGAGACTTGAGGTAGAGCTGCACAGTGTTCGTAGACCCTGAGTCCCATTTCTTATCTTTTTTACTGTTTACTTTTTAAGACTTTAGTTGTAGTATTTTTGGTAGCTCATGTACTTGTGACACATGATTCTAAGATTAGACTAGACAACATATTGGGAGTTTATTTTATGTATTTTTAAGATCTTCAGCTTTACCTTCTTATTAATCTAATTCTAGATTGTTAAAAATAAATATTGCGTAGCTAATGTTGGCTTGCCTTGAAAGTGGACGTAAGGCGCCATCAAAATCCCGTGGTTGGGATTTCGGATCGTGACAAGTTGGTATCAAAGCACTAGGTTTCTTACGTCTCACGATTCATGAGAAAGCGTAGTAGAGTTTAGAGGATCGATACAGAGACGTCTGCACTTATCTTCTAGAGGCTATAGGGCTTAGGAATTTTCACCTTCTTTCTTTCTCTATCGTGCGATTTTATTCTATCATTGAGTTTGAATCATTCTATTCTTGTTCACTCACATATGGTGAGGACACTTACAACATCCACAGTTGATCAGGAGCCGGAGCTCCAGGTGTAGGGGATGGGACCGAGGTAGGGCCAGCGGCAGAGGCATAGCCCAGCCTAGAGCACGCAAACAACACCTATAGCAGAGCCTCATATCGAGCAAGAGGAGAAGATCCCAGTTCAGACTGCGCCAGTTGGACCAGCTCAGGTCCCAGAGGGGTTCATTGCCACCTCAGTACTTGACGACGCCCTAATCGCCTGGTGGACCTTATGGAGAGTGTGGCCCAAGACTGTGTGTTTCCTATGGTACTAGCTGGTCTTAGGCTGGGGGAGGAGCCCAGACTCCTGCTACTCACACTGCAGAGCAGTTGGCTCATGGATATCAGACTCCAACAGTTCTGCCAGGTTGAGCAGTTCAACCTTTTATTGCTACACAGTCCGGGGAGGGACATGCGATGTCATTTGAGGGGATAAAGAGGTTGGACAAGTTCATAAAGTTGTTTCTTATTTGCTATGGTGGTACACCTTCTTAGGACCCTCATAATTTCTTGGATCGTTTCCATGAAATATTGCGCAACATAGGTATAGTGGAGTCCAATGGAGTCGCCTTTGTAGTGTTTCAGATGCATGGCTCTGCCAAGAGGTGGTGACAAGAGTATGTTCAGGGCAGACTATCTGGTTCACCTCCACTCACTTCGGATTAGTTCTCACATCTACTCTTGGAGAAGTTCATCCCCTTTACTCAGAGAGAGGACTTCCGCAACCAATTCGAGCGGCTCCAACAGAGTAGCATGATCGTTACCCAGTATGAGACCAAGTTTGTTGATTTATTCCCCCATGCAGTTATGTTGTTCCCTACAGAGAAGGACATAGTTAAGATATTTATAGATGACCTTAGTTATGGTATCATGCTACGGACAACCAGAGAGACTAATGATGATATTTCTTTCACTCGAGTGGTGGAGATCACCAGGAAAATCAAGAGGATTCATGATAAAGGTAGATAGGAGGCATTTGAGAAGAGGCTTCGTCATTTCGATGGTTTCGGTGGTGCCTCATCCTGGAGGCAGGGGTTCATTTGTTAGAGGCCATCCTATCAAGCTGATTCAGTCAATGCTTTAGGAATCACATGGTGCTTCAGGCAGTCGTGGTTCTTATGGGTATCGTCTTGAGCAGCTAGCCTATAGTGCACATTTAGCTCCCATCAGTGCACCGCCAATTTAGAGCAATCACAGTGGTTATCCGGACTGTGAGGGTCAATCCCATATTAGTAGCCATGTTAGCAGAGTGAGTGCTTTGAGTGTGGCGGTATGAGTCATATCAGGAGGTACTATCCCAGACTTCAGAGCAGTATGCTACAGCAAGGTACTCGTGCCATGATTCCGGCACTGATTTCTCCATTTCCCGCTCAGGCAGCTAGAGGCAGGGTTCAGGCAGCATAGGGTGGTGGTCAGGCCATTATAGGTGGAGGTCAGAGTGGTGCGCCTCAGCCCCATTTCTATGCATTTCCTGTTAGACCTAAGGTGGATTCGTCTGATGCGGTCATCAGAAGTATTGTTCCAGTTTGCCATAGAGATGCATCAATTTTATTTCATCAGGTTCCATTTATTCGTACATATCATCCTTTTTTTCTTTATATTTTGATATGTCTCCTGATTCTTTGAGTACCCCTTTTATGTGTCTACGCTTGTTGGGGATTTATTATGGAAACCGTGTCTATCATTAATATTTGGTCTATATCGATGGTTTTGAGACTAGGGTAGACCTTCTGTTACTCAATATGGTAGATTTTATGTGATTTTGGGCATGGATTGATTATCACCATATCATACTATTCTGGATTTTCACGCTAAGACCGTGACGTTGGCTATTATAGTGGAGAGGTTTATTGGGTCATATTCCTAGTAGGGTAGTGTCTTTTCTGAAGGCATAACAGATGGTTGAGAAGGGGTTCCTGGAATATTTAGCCTTTGTGAGGGATGTTGGTGTTGATTCTCCTACCGTTGAGTCACTTTCGATAGTGAGAGATCTCCATATGTGTTCCCAGCAGACCTACCGGGCATGTCACCCGATAGGGATATTGAATCTGGTATTGACTTGGTGCCGGGCATTCAGCCCATATCTATTCCATCATATCGCATGGCACCAGTGGAGTTGAAGGAATTAAAGAAAATACTTTAGGAGTTTCTTGATAAGGGTTTCATCAGACCGAGTGTTTCGCCTTGGGGTGTTCCAGTTTTATTTGTAAAGAAGAAAGACGACTCTATGAGAATGAGTATTGATTACAGGTAGCTGAACAATGTTACTATCAAGAACAAGTACCCACTACCACGTATTGATGACTTTTTTGATGAGTTTTAAGGTGCTAGCGTATTCTCGAAGATTGTCTTTAGATCGAGATACCATCAATTGAAGATCCGGGGTTTAGATATTCCGAAAATGGCTTTCAAGATCCGCTATGGCCACTATGAGTTTTTGATGATGTCTTTTGGGCTGGCCAATGCCCCATCAGCCTTTACAGACTTGATGAACAGCGTGTTCCAGTCATATCTTGATTCCTTTGTCATAGTGTTCATTAATGACATATTGGTGTATTCTCGCAGTCGGGGGGATCATGAACATCACTTAAGGATCGTGCTCCAGACTTTGAGGGAGAAGAAAATTTATGCTAAATTCTCCAAATGCGAGTTTTGGTTTGATTAGGCGGCATTCATAGGCCATGTGGTATCCAATGAGGAAATTAAGGTAGATGTTATCACCATTTCGTGGAGGCTTTTTCATCCATCATAGCTCCTTTGACTAGATTGACTTAGAAAGGTGCTCTTTTCAGATGGTCCGACGAGTGTGAGGTGGGTTTCATAAGCTCAATACTGCATTGACTACAACCCCAGTGTTAGTATTGCCTACAGGCTCGGGATCTTACACAGTGTATTGTGATGTATCACATATTGGGCTTGGCATGGTATTGATGCAGGATGGAGGGTGATTGCCTACGCGTCTCGGCAGTTGAACGTTTATGAGAATAATTACCATGTGCATGACTTAGACTTGGCAGCCATTGTTCACATGCTGAAGATTTGGAGTCCCTTTCTACACGACGTTCCATGTGAGGTCTATATCATCCGGGGAAGGACCTTAGTTTGCGACAACAGAGATGGTTAGAGTTGCTGAAAGATTATGATATCACCATACTATATCATCCTGGGAAGGATGATGTAGTGACTGATGCATTAAGTAGGAAGGCTGAGAGCATTGCTAGTTTGGCATATTTACTGGCAGCGAAGAGGCCACTAGCCATGGATGTTCAGGCTTTGAACAATCCGTTCGTGAGGTTGGACGTTTTGTAGCCTAGCCGGGTACTCGCTTGTGTTGTGGAAAAATCATTGTTGTTAGAGCGTATCAAGGATCGCCAGCTTGATGATTATAACTTAGTTTGTGTTGAGGGAAATGGTACAGATGGGTGGTGCCAAGGAGGTTGTGATTGGATATGATGGTGTTATGCAGCTTCAAGGCCAAATTTGTGGTCCAAATGTTGATGGGTTGATAGATTTGATCCTTGAAGAGTCTCACAATTTGCGTTATCCCATTTACCCAAGTGTCACGAAGATGTACCATGACTTGAAACATCACTATTAGTCGCGGAGAATAAAGAAAGATATTGTTCCTTATGTCTCTCGGTGTTTGAACTGTCAACAAGTGAAGTACGAGTATCAGATTATTCGCCTGCACATCGTGCCTATTTCCATCATTTCTGACCGAGGCATGCAACTCACATCACATTTTTAGAGAGCCGTGTAGCGTGTGTTGAGCACACGGTTCGAGCTGAGTACCGTGTTTCATCCTAAGAAAGCCGGACAGTCCAAGCGCACTATTCAGATATTGGAGGAAATGTTGGGGGCATGCTCTATGGATTTCGAGGGTCAATAGGACCAGTTTTTACCTCTAGAAGAGTTCATGTACAACAACAGCTATCAGGCGAGCATCCAGATGGCTCCGTACAAGGCCTTATCTGGGAGGCGATGTTTTTCACCGGTTGGTTGGTTTGAGCATGATGAGGCTAGATTGTTGGGCACTGATTTTGTCTGTGATTCTTTGGAAAAAGGTTAAGGTGATACATGAGTGACCTCGTGCAACTCAGTCCAAGCATAAGAGTTATGTGGACCGGAAGGTTCGAGCTATGGCTTACATGGTGGGAGAGAAGGTTCTTCTCCAGTGTCGCCTATGAAGGGCGTGATGCGTTTTGGGAAGAACAGAAAATTGAGCCCGAGGTTTATTGGCCCGTTCGAGATCTTGGAGAGAGTTGGGGAGGTTGCTTACAGGCTTGCATTGCATCCTACCTGAGCAGGGATACACCGGTATTTCATGTTTTCATGCTTCGGTAGTACCATGAGGACATGTCACATGTTTTGGACTGCAACACGGTGCAGCTTGACGAACACTTTACCTATAAGGAAGAGCTGGTGGCTATTCTAGACTGACATGTTCGTAAGTTTAGATCTAAGAGTTTTCTTTATATGAAAGTGCAATGGAGAGGTCCACTGGTCTAGGAGGCTAAGTGGGAGTCTGAGTTTGATATGTGGAGTAAATACCCCTTCATTTTAATCAGTACAAGTACTTTTCTATGTCCGTTCAAGGACGAACATTTATTTTAGAGATGAAGAATTTGACGACTCGATAGGTCGTTTTGAGTACTAACCTTAAATTTCATGTTCTGATACCTCTAATAGATTTATTTGATGTTTATTAGTTTGCGTGTGTGGTCCGTGTCATTTTTGGAAAATCTACTACGTAAAATTTTGAAGAAAAAATGATTTTTGACTTAAAATAAGGTTAGAGTTGACCACAATCAACATATTTGGTAAACAACCTCAGATTAATGTTTTGACAATTCTGATGGGTTCGTATGATTTTTTGGACTTGTATGCATATTTAGTTGGGGTCCTGATTGACCCAAGCGTGTTTCGGCGCATTATGTGAAAGATTATGAAAAATTGAGTTTTAAGTTAAAATCTTGAGTTTTGATGATCGATTCTTGTTATTTGACGTTATTTTTGTGGTTTAATGTAGAAAGTGAGATTTTATGATGTTATTTAACTTGTGTGCATGTTCGGTTTAGTGCCCTAGGGGCTCGGGTGAGTTCATATGCATTGCGGAATGATGTTTGAACTGCTAATGCTTTGGTATGGTGCTTCAGGTCTGCAAATCTCTATCACGACCCCAACTTCCCATCTTAGAATGTCGTAACGGAACCTAGTATGGCACCTAGTCTCTAAGACTAGGTAATCCTAACATTTATTGATATCTTAATAGAATAATAAAACTGAGATAATAAAAAAACCGATAAAGCTCATAATAACTCCAACATGGAACATCAACAACATAATCCCCAAAATCGGTGAAACTGAATCATAAGCTCTATAGAATGCTCTAAAATCTCTAATACAACACTACCTGATAAAAGGGTAAACTGTAATGAGAAGATAACAGAAGGTGACTCTGGGGACTGCGGATGTCGAGCAGGTATACCTTGGAGTCTCCAGAAATAGCTGAATGATCACCAGCGTCCAGCACAGGCAGATGTACCTGAATTTGCATAGAAATGTGCAGAAGCGTAGCATGAGTACACCATTACGGTATCCAGTAAGTATCAAGCCCAACCTCGGTAGAATAGTGACGAGGACAAGTCAAGTCACCTACTAGGACAAGATAAATTGAACAAATTATAATAAAGATCAATAATAGAGAATGAGGAAACGAATGATAATAAAGCTATATAATAATGTAGGCAAATGATAGAATTTAAGGCAAGAAAGACAACAAGAAGTGAACACATGATGAGAATAGCAATTAATCAAATATGGACAAATAAAAGTAAGAAAGAAAACAACAAGAACCGTTCAACCAACAAAAACAACAAGAACCGTTCAACCATTAAAACTTTTTAACATGGAATGTACAACGAGATTCACAACCGAGGTACCACGCCTCATATCCATATTTCACAATCTCAATCATAATCTTTCCTTATTTCACGGAGTGAGCATTGAATTCAATTTTAAAAATATTTTCTTGAGATAGCTACATGCGTTTTAGCTCCCTTATCATATCGTGTGGATTCAAGTAATTCCCTAACTAGAAACCCACATATAAATCCCATCTTATCTCACCGCATGCATATCAACCCTTATCCTTATACTACTTCATGTGTATCTGTATTGCAACAAAATAATCAACTCGCACCACATGTTCCAATATGCCACAACACTTGTCGAAAATCAACAATACCAGTATTACCACAACATATAGCCCATGACTCAATCCAATGTGTACAGGAATCTCAATAACAACAAAATGAATGAGGAATATTTAACAAGAAAAGATATCTCAACAATTAACAACTTCAACCTCAATGTGGCAATGTCTTTCACAACTTTAACATCAATAACTCAACAAGAAGATATTCCATGAAATAACACCATCAAGTAAGTTAACTCCACAATAAAAAGGGTAACAAGACAATAAGGAAAGTAACAACTTCAATTAAAGTATACAAGAGCAATTGCAATAATAAAGAATATAACAAACGCTAACAACATCAATTAGATCATGTGAGAATAAATGTAACAATTAAAGATGTAACATGTTATAACAAATTCAATTAAATACATGGAAGAATTCTAAAAGTCTAAACCGATCAAAACACCACATATAGTCCGTGTACACACTCGTCACCTTGTATACACGTCTTCCACATAGTACAATTAACAGAGAATCCAAATCCTAATGGGTAGTTCTCCCACACAAAGTTAGGCAAGATACTTACCTCAACTAGACCATATCAACCCTCGAAAATGGATTTTCTCCTAAAATCTGCCTCCACACGGCTTAAAATGAACAAAAAATGACTTAATATCATCAAACAATGAAAGGAAAATCAATTATGATAGATAAAGCTATGGTCTTTACACAATTCCCAAAACGTCAACAAAATTTAATCCTCGGACCGCCCCATCAAAATTCGTGTCCAAATATAGATATCGACTAGCCATAACCTCAATAGTCCATATATGTGTTTTTTTTTTCAAATCCGAGTTCAAATCGACTCTCGAAACTCAAATCTTCATTTTTCAAAACTTTAACAAAAATCCTGAATTTTCTCTTTGATTCTCATAAATTTGATTCGGCGTGGCATAAAGTGAAGATTGGGGGGAGTAGAAAAAATTTCTTTATGGGGTATTCCGAAGGTGTAACCTAAATCTAAGATATAATCATGAAATATAGTTTGAAATTGATTAGAACACTTACCCAATGTTTTTAGATGAAAATACCTTCTCCAAATCGCCTCCTACCGAGTCTAAAGTTCTATAATATGAAAACCGAGTAATCCCGGCTTTCCAGCCCTTATGTTCAGTTGTAGATGTTTCAATTGCGACACTGGGTTCACAATTGCGAACCCTCACAATTGCAAAGAAAGACTCACAAATGCAGCAACTGTCATGCCTAGGAGATGTCGCAAATTCAACACAGACCTCGCAAATGCGACCAAATGATCGCAATTTCAAACTACCCAACTTAAGACTAATCTTTTCAATGCGAACCAGATATCACAATTGCGATATCTGATCCCCCTGTCATGTTCGCAATTGCGATAGTTGCAGCACCTGCACATCAGCAACCTATTTTCAGTCCAAGCCTTTTCGATACACGTCCGAAACTCACCTGATCCTTCGGGGCTGCAAACCAAATATCCACATAAGTCTAAAAATATCATACAGACTCGCTCACGCGTTCAAAACACAAAATAACATCTAGAACTACAAATCATACATCAAAACGCATGTATTTCCAAGAAAAGTTCAAGAACCTCTAGAATTGCAACCAAGAGTCTGAATCCTATCAAACCAACACCAAATGACACCAAATTTTGCAGACAAGTTCCAAATATAAAAATGACCTATTCCAAGTCCCAAAACTAGATTCCAAATCCGATAACCAAAATCTAACCTACGGTCAATCTTAGAAAAAATTTCTAAACCTCAAATTGCGAACTTTCGGAAAAACAACACAAACCAACCTATGGACCTTTGAATTCGATTATGAGAATATTCCCAAAATCACGATACGAACATATCGGGGCCATCAAAATACAGTTCCGGGGCCGTTTTCACAAAAGTCGAACTTAGGTCAACATTTCAAACTTAAGCTTGTAAACCAAGAACAAATGGCCCAAATCAACCCGAAACCTTACTGAATCGAAACTAACCAATCCCATAAGTCATAAAATGACAAATACATATGTGTGAAGCATAAAAAGGGAAAACGAGATGCAAATACACAACACGATCGGTCGAGTCATCACAGTTTTGTAATTGCGATGACCTATTTGAAATTGCGAGTCCTGCTTTTGCAAAGTTGGGCTCGCAAATGCAATAACTGGAGGGGGGATATTTTCTTCAAAATTGCAAAGATAGCATCGGAAATGCGATCCTATGGGCTCCACTTTGTGCAGTTTTTGTGTCGCAAATGTGGCTGGCGCTTAGCCTCGCAAATGCTCATGTGGGAAGGTTCGCAAATGCGAGTTTTTGTCACTTTTGCGACAACTGATGGCTGGACAACTGGTTGCTTTTGTGAACAGTGATTGTATTTTTCAAAAATTGCAATTGTGAACAAGAGTTCTCAATTGCGACGTCTGCAGCTGGGTAAAATATGGGAAAGTCGGGACTTAGCTCATTTTATACCATTTTTCAGCCCGAAACACTCTAGTGGCAATTTTGAAGAGGATTTTATTCTCAAATTCATTGGTAAGAAACTTTAACTAGTTTTCAATCAATTTTAATTACTTTATTCATAAATTTTATCATCAAATCCATGAATTTCAAGGTAGAAATTAAGGATTTTGGGTACAGTTTAGGGACTTTATAAAATTGAGAATTAGATCTCAATTGAGGTCGAATTTCGAAACATATGATATAACTGAGCTCGGGGGGGTGAATGTGTAATCTTCTTTTGCTCTGAATCTCATATGTTGACCAAGCGGCCCCGGAGTTGACTTTTGTCGACCTTTAAAAAATATGATCTAAATTGAACCTTTTTCCTTTCGTGGGTAGTTTCTAAATCTTAGTTTGGAGTGTTTGATTGATAATTGGCTAGATTCGATTGGTTTGGAGGCTTGTTCAAAAGGCAAAGCCGTGATTGGTTGTTGATTTGATTGTGAAAAGAGGTAATTGTTGTGGTTAACCTTGACTTTAGGGAATTAATTTGATTGGTCTATTTGCTACATGAATTTTATGTGCGGGGACGGCGTATGTGCAAGGTGACGATTGTACATACATTATCATGGAGCATGCACGGTAGGCTTTTAACTATGTATTATAATTAAATCATGCCTTATTTCACGCTGTGCTACTATTCGTATCATGCCTTCATAGTTACTTGGCCTTATTTGTTAAATACATGCTTTCTTGTTACACGCCTTCTTTTGCTAATTCTTTTGTGCACCCATGTTTCTACTTGTTGTCCGTTCTTACTTGTTCTATGCCTTTAGTTATTTATTTGCTTATACTTTCTTCTATTTTGCTCTAGTTTGTTATATTGGTTTCTTGGGTTATTTTCTCTTATATAGAACTACGCATAGCTGCTTGTCATATTGATATGTTTTTTGGAATCGGGTTACACGTCGCAATGGATATTTGTATTTGTTATTTGGGATTGGGTTGCGCACCGCAATAGAGATTGATATTGTTGTTTGTGATCGGATTGCACACCGCAACGGTAGTTGGTATTGCTATGATATGTATGAATTGGGTTGCGCGTCGCAAAAGAGAAGATATGCTATGAATGTTGTTTGTTGTTGGTTCTATATGTGTGTTGTATTGTCAATTTGAGCATATGTGATATTTTGGCCCCCTCTATTTTGTATTTTCTGACATGGTTTTCATGTTAATTCTTTCTTTTATCTATTCTACTATTGATTTCACTTACATTCGTACATGATTATAGTGAGTGCCTTGTTATAGACTCATCACTACTTCGTCGAAGTTAGAGTCAGTACTTACGGAGTACATGGGGTCGGTTGTACTCATACTACACTTCTGCACTTCTTGTGTAGATTCTGGTGTTGGTCCTAGTGGAGCTTAGTGGAGTCTTGCTCGGACTATTCTTACTCGGATATTTGAGGTAGAGCTGCACGGCGTTTGCAAACCCCAAAGTCCTCTTCTTATCTTTTGTACTGTTTATTATATTTAAACAGTTGTATTTTTATTTCAGACCTTGATTGAAGTATTTTTAGTGGCTCATATACTTGTGACACTTGATTCGAGATTAGAATAGATATCATATTGGGAGTTTATTATATATATATTTTAGATCTACATATTTACCTTCTTATTAATCTGCTTTTGAATTATTAAAACTTAATATTATGTAGCCAATGTCGACTTGCCTAGCAAGTGGACGTTAGATGCCATTATGGCCCCGTGGTTAGGATTTCGGGTCATGACACTTTGAAGAAATTTAAGGACTCAATAAAGTCCACGTGAACCCACGTACCCGAAATCCGAAACCATTATCAAATTTCGATGACTCATAACCTACCGAGTCCTAATATACAATTAGATTCCAAAATCGAGTCCAAATTGGTACTCAAATCCTCAAAACATGCTATCTTATAGTGTAGTCAAAAATCCTAAATTTCCCTTCTAAATTCCATGACTAGAGTGTGAAAGTTCATGGGAAATGAAGATATATATTTAAATTCAAGTGAAAATTACTTACCCACAAAATAGCAATTAAATCCCTTTAAAAGTTCTTCTCCTCTCGTGATCCCTAAGTCAAAACTAGTGAAAATAAGTCTCCGACCGAAAATATGGACTTATATTATCCCTGGCCGAATTCCTTTATCGCGATCACGACCCTACCTACGCAAACACAAAGTACATTCTCCACTGACCCACAAATCCTTCCCCGCGAATGCAACGCCCATCCCGTGAACGCGAAAAACACTGGCTAGCATCCCCATGTGAAGGCGTCTGTCCTTTCGCGTCCACGAAGACCTACCCTCCAGGCCACTAACACCTTACGTGAATGCGGTGATGAAGCCTCTAACACGAAGCACAAAGGCACCCAGCTCCTAAGCACCCTTCACAGATGCAGTCCTTTCCCTAGAACACGAAGAACAAAGTGCCTCCAATCCAATCTCTGCTTCGCGAACGCGAGGCCACCCATGCGAACGCGATGCATAACTAACACCAACAAAACCAAAAATGCCCAACACCACCAAAATAATCCAAAACTACCCTGAATCACATCTGAGGCCCTCGGGACCCCCTCCAATCATATTAACAAGTCCAAATATCTTATTTAAACTTATCCAAAGGATCAAATATCACACATAATATCAAAACCAAGAATCAAAGATAAAAATTGTTATCTTAACTTCCAATCATTTCAACATCGTCAGATGCGTCCGAATCATACTCATACATTCTGGATCACAATCAGACTTTACATACAAGTTCCAACCAGCCAAAGGAACCTATAAAATATCTCAAAACTATAATAGAAAACTGATAATACCAAAGTCAACTCCAGGTCAAACCTATGAACTCTCCTATCCTTCAAATCACCAACTTTTGACAGATAGAGCCAATACTTTCTAGGAACATCCAAATTCGAATTCGAACAAACATCCAAGTCCAATATTATTGTACGAACCTAGTAAAACCATCAAATTATCTTTTACTTAAAAGTCAAACCTCGGTCAACTCTACTAAATTAAAGCGTCTAAAATGAGAATCAGTCTATCAGATCAATCTTGAACCTTGCAAACATCAGAATCAACCACAAACGTAAGTCATAACACATTATATGAATCTAATCAAGGTCTCAAACCATCAAACGAAATGCCAAAACTCAGAATGACCGTCGGATCTTTATAGAGGAGTTAATCCTATGATCACCCTAATCCTACTCATAACGGACAAGCCTTTTCCATGGTAATTGATTTGGAGAGTCACACCCTACTACCCCACCAATTATGATTCTCTCTGGCGTAACGGACGAGATTCACCTTTATCACTTGAAACCTGTGCAATGGGTGGGCATGATACTTGGGACAAATACAAAGAGATTATACTATAAATATCCATCTTCTCCACAATTGTATCTCATTTTGATCATGTTTACACTACGATAATGAATCTATATTAAATTCTCTACTCATTCTCATTGTCTACTAGCAGTCAAAGAGCTCAAAACATTCAATAAGAATCTCTTCCCTTATTTTTTATTGCTCTCATTATCCTATTTACATTGTTATTATCATTACCTTGTTCTTTACTAACATGGTAACATTAACTTTCGATTAATTAAGACTATTTGTGGCCCAATCTTACAATTCAATTGCTTAGCCTATTTGACTAGTTTTGGTCAAATAATTTGGCGCCATGGCGGGGCCCAAGCAATTGTGTAGTTATCCAAAGCTTTTTATCTTTTGGTTATTTTATGTTTTTTGTTAGCGACGCATTCTGGCTGGAGATTAAAGTAGGTCACCATCACAAAGTCCATATTAATCCAACCAAATTCACCACGACATTCACAAGAAGCATCAACACAGAAATGTAGACGGAGAGGTTGGAAGGATTCAACCCGACTTGGCTAAATTCATAGCCCATAAACAGGCATGGAACCAACAGTTAGCGTGATATTGGTGGCTCTGATCGANCCTGAGGAAAAAACAAACTAAAAGGCCCCCCATTTCCCCGGGGGGGGGGGGGGGGAACCACCAGGAGTCACTCAACTCTTATGCCAAGAAGCTCTAATAATGAAGGACTTACAAGTGACTTAGGGTACGGGGGCATGAGAACCGATACCACAGGGCACAATATTGGTCATAATGGTACTTCAAACTATAAAGTTCTACTTTATCTTTGTGGGAGACTTTGTTGAAATAGATCAAGGAGCAAAACTCAAAGGGATAGATGTTGAAAAATACTCTCAACAACCTTGGAATTCGGAGGCCTCTCCCCTTCATATACTCAAGAAATTCAGGATGCCAGAGCTCGTCAAATATGATTAGACTTCAGATCCTCGGGACCATGTCACAACCTACACTACCAAAATCAAAAGTAAATGACTTGACAAAATAGAAAATCGAGCCGGTGCTGGTCAAAATTTCGGAGAATGCTCACAAAGGGAGCATTAACCTAGCATGTAAGTTTGATTGAAAATTCAATAGGTTCTTTTGCGGAACTTGCAAATGTATTCATTAAGGCACATAACAGAGCTTAAAATGTTGAAAATAAGTTGGAGGATATCTTCAAAAGTTGGCAGGAAAGCACAAATCTACTCCAAGGCTTTGTGGGCTGGTTTCAGAAGGTCAACCAAAGGTCCCGGATAACATGGCAGCATTGTCTTTTGCTAACAATTTGAATGAGAAGAGTTCAGAGGATGACAGGATGTTAAAGGACAACGTGCAAGTATTTCCCCCAATGACCTGTAACGATGTGTACTACCGATATAGTACCAACCTTCGTGTATAAAAAGGTGCGATACTATCTACTGACACTGATAAAGATTCAATCAAGAAAATATAACTTCTAACGACTCCCAACAGTTTTGTTCTCCTATCTTTTATACTTTTCATAGATTTTTATTTGTTTGTACTAATATTTTTAGATGATAGGTATGGCTAGCACAGGCGATGACAATTTTGTCCTCCATTATTTCATTTTAGGAATCTGAGTGATGGAGGATCAATCGAAAATGATGAAACTCAAAAGCTAGGGATACCACTATACACTACTATATGTTGAGTCTAAACTATACAAAGATGAGCTATCTCAGCGCGTCATCATAATAATGAGAACATCAGAGACATGCTCATCCCAACAAGTAACATTTGAGAACACATTCCAATCAAGTAATTTCACTCCTTATGAATTAATAGTTCGATAGCAATCATTTTATCAAAATATAAAGCCTTTCAACGGCTTACATTTGAATTTGTTATTCCATTCGGATCTATTATCATATTGTATTCCATTTGGATGTGTTATCTCATTGTATTTCATATGGATTAGTTATTCCATTCGAATTTTTTTATCCCATTGTATTTCGTTCAAATCTGTTATCCCCTTGTATCATATGTATTGTAGGTCCAATATTGGCTGTACTCCCTAAGCAAAATTATATCAGTCAACTGACTTAGTATATATTGTTCATACACGTATCTTATAATATTCAATAAAAATGGAACATCATCTTTTTCATCTAGATAAGTTATCCCATTCATATTTAGCATATTACTACATGCACAATAATCCAGAGTTATTCGCTTATGCATAAGTGAAAATGAAACGTTATTTCCATACGCATTAAATACGTTATGGGATTTTTTGTTATGTCTACAATAAGGAAAATATTTATCGAACACTTGATATTTTGATTCCTTTTTAGATCATCGCTTCGCAAGCGAAACCTTCGGCTGCATGCACCCACGTACAATTAAAGTAACAAATTGGAACATTCATCCTGAAAGTGCCTGTTAACTTAGATAATACACATCTAAGTATAAAATAGAAGCATTCAGTTATAAAAAAAACTGAACTGTGCTATTAGAAGTACAGAATATAGGTTTGAAGCAGTAGATTAAGAAGTTGAGGAAGCGACCAAAGTATGGGCAGCGAAGGGGGAGGGATGGGGATTGTTGTAGCAGGACGCGCCTGTCACGGACCGAAACTAGCCTGTCGTAATGGCGCCTAACGTGGTACTAGACAAGCCAACATTTACGAATTAACTCCAACAAATTTTTAACAAAAATGGGCTTTAAGCAGTTTAAATAGTAAAAACTTCTCATAAACAGGATAGAAGATCCAAAACACAACGCGGAAACTCCCAACATCGGGATGTCACTGAGTACATGAGCATCTATACAGCACAAGTATGGAAAACACTGTGTAATATAGTTTGAAACTAAATACAATAAGTGGAAAGATAGGGAAGAAGAGACAAGGTTTGCGAAATGCCGACAACTACTTCGAAATATCCAGAAGATCAACTGTGCAGTGAATCAACACCCTCCGTGTCCAGAAACTCCTAGATCTGCAGACGAGGTGCAGTGTGTAGTGTGAGTACAACCAACTTAGTAAGTAACAAGATTAAATAAGGAACTGAAAGTAGTGACGAGCTTTGCAATTATAGTTCAATTTCAGTAATCTTAACATAGGAAAGTAGGCATGCTTTCAAGTTCGACAATTTAAGTCAAGTCAGTTAGTTCATGACCAGTTTAAGTAAAACAAGGTGTAATATCTTTCAAAACCCTTCAAGACAGTGATGCATGGCAGTTAAGTGCAACAATAATGAAGTCAAATACATCATCTCAGGCAGCAGCCACTCAGCCCTCCCATTCACTTGGCACTCGGCACTCGCACTCAGTAGGTACTTGCGCTCACTGGAGGGGAGGGGGGGTGTACAGACTCCGGAAGTCCTTCTTCGGCCCAAGCGCTATATCAAGCCAATCATGGCATAAATCAATGAAGCATTCTGCGGCGTGCAACCCGATCCCATATATATAGCCATAAGGCTCGTTGCGGCATGCAAGTCGATCCACACATATACATCCATAAGACTCTTTGCAGCATGAGACCCAATACACATATATACATATATTACTAACAGTTCGGCACTCAGGCCCTAACGCAGTCACCAACCTCTCCAATCTCTCGGGGTCACAGAAATCATGAAAATCAGCTCAAACAGAAATGATGTAATATATCAACAAGGAACAAAAGAGACTGAGATATGACATGCAAGTAAAATGAAGACTGAGTACTACAACAATTTAGTAGACAATTTAACATGTAACACGACCTCTGAGGGGCCCTTCAGTACCAGCACATGGCCTAAGCTTGATTTTTAACAAGATTTGCAGTCAATTTCTATACCACGTGAATAATTTATAGATATCAACTAATTAATCATCTATACGGTTCTACGGAATAGGCCAAGCCCCAATTCCTACGTTTCACGCCCACACGCCCGTCACCTAGCATGTGCGTCACCTTAAAAACCAATCACATGACACAAAATCCGAGGTTTCATACCCTCAAAACCAAATTTAGAACTGTTACTTACCTCAGTCTGAGCAAATCTCTACTCCAACACTCCCTTGCCTCGCAAATCGGCCTCCAAATGCCTCGAATCTAACCACAAATAGTACAATGCAATCAACACGGGCTAAAGAAATCAACTCCATAATAAAATACAAAGTTATTAATCAAAAATAAGAAATTAGCTAAAAGCCGCCCCCTGGCCCACGTCTCGGAATCGGGTAAAAGTCACAAAATTTGATCACCTTTTTAACCACGAGTCCACCCATACCAAAATTACTAAAATCCGATACCAAAATCTCAAACAAAACCTCAAAATTCCTAAGAACCCTTCTCCATTTTACCCAAAATTTCCACCCCAAATCACAAATTTAATGATGAAATCAAATGCATAATCATGGAAATTACCCGAAACTAGGTAAGAATCACTTACCCCATACACCCGCTTGAAACTCTCTCCAAAAATTGCCTTCCACCGAGCTCCCAAATCAATTTTTGTGTTATGAACTCAAACCCTCGTTTTTGAAACTTTTAAATCTGCCCAGGTGCGCCTCCTTCGCGAACGCGAGGCACACAAAACATGACAGCTTAGAAAATCCTCTTTCGCGAACGCGACCTTACCCTCGCGAAGGCGATGCCTCACAGAACTTGGCCTATGCGAACGCATCCCCATGACCACAAATACGAAGCCTTAAGGCCTGATGCCCAGCCTGCCTCGCCCTTCTACGAGAACGCGAGCTCCCTCACACGATCGCGATGCACACTTACCTCAATTTTCGCGAACGTGAAGCAAAACCCATCGGCAGCCTCCAGATACACTTCGCGAATGCGAGACCCCCTTGCGACCACATATAATAAAACTATCAACAGGTAAACCAGCAGTCTTTAGCTAATACCAAGTCCAAAAATTGACCCGTAGACCATCCGAAACTCACCTGAAGCCCCCGGGACCTCAACCAAACATACCACAAAGTCCAAAAATATCATACAAACTTAGTCAAGACCTCAAATAACCTCAAACAACATCAAAAACATGAATCGCACCCCAATTCAAGCCTACAAAAACTACAAAAATTCCAACTTCTACGAATGACGCCGAAACCCATCAAATCACGTCCGATTGACCCCAAATTTTGCACACAAGTACATTTGACTTTACAGACCTACTCCAACTTTCGGAATCAGAATTAGACCCCGATATAAAAAAGTCCACTCCCGATCAAACTTTCCAAAAATCCAACTTTCGCCAATTGAAGCTTAATTCTACTAAAGACCCCCAAATCACAATCCGGACACGATCCCAAGTCCCATGCCTAACTATTTATGATGATCGTCTCTTCTTGAGCATTGTTTAGTTATTATTTTCGATTGCATGTTTAGTCAAACTACCGTTTCTAGTTATATTGAAACTGTTTAATCATGTTTAAGGCTGCTTGGCTTTGATTTAGCCGACTAATTGAATGATAACTTCTTTAGTATTTATTAATTTCTCTTTGGCTGGTGATGATAAGTTTTGATTAGTTTACATTACAACTTTAGATTTAGAGTTTGAATTGGGAGTTCAAGGTAGTGTTTTGAATTGGGTTTTAAGAAAGGTGGGCATGTTTTGATCTATATATAGGCCCTGTAGTTTTGTGCTGAGCTACTATTTAAACTTGTTTTCAAGGGCCAATTGGTTTGAGTCCAAGTCTTAGGGACCCATTTCAGCTCATCCAGATTCACTTTGTGGGTAATGAGTGAGCTGATAAGACAAGAGAGAGGACATTGACTATGTATGTTTAGGCCTGAGCTAACAAATTTGTGAGATTGGATATTTTGGAGCCTAGTAGGATTCTTGCTTGTGTTGTGGCACAATCGTCTTTGTTGGAGTGCATTAAGGCTCACCAGTATGATGATCCACACTTGTTTGTATTGAAATACACGGTGCAACAAGGTGGAGCAAAAACGTTTGTGATTGAATAAGATGGTATTATGTGACTTAAGGTCGAATTTGTGTTCCAAATGTTTATGAGTTGAGGGAGCTGATTCTGGAAGGGGTTCATAGATCACGATATTCAGTTCATCCAGGTGTCATGAAGATGTATCATGACTTGAAGCAACTTTATTGGAAGTGGAAGATGAAGAAGGAAATTATTAGGCATGTTTCACAGTGCATGAATTGCCAACAGATCAAGTATGAACATCAGAAAGCAGGTAGTTTGACTCAGAGATTGGTGATGCTGGAGTGAAAGTGCTAGCATATTATAATAGACTTTATGATAGGATTAAAATGGACATTGAAGAAGTGTAATGTTGTTTGAATCATTATGGACAGATTGATCAAATCTGCGCATTTCATTCTGGTGATGACTTCGTATACTTCAGAGAGGTTGGCTCAAAGTTGTATCACAAAGATTGTTCGTTTACCTGGTGTTCTCATTCCTATTATTTCGGATCGTATCACTCATTTCACTTTGCACTTTTGGAGATATGTTCAATAAGAGTTGGGCACACAGGTGGAACTGAGAACTATATCTTACCCACAGGCAGATAGTAGTCCGAGCGGAATATCTAGATCCTTGAGGAAATATTGAGAGTCTGTGGTATCAATTTCAGAGGCTAGTGGGACCACTTTCTACCATTAGCTTAGTTTTCCTACAACAGCAGTTATCAGTCTAGTATTCAGGTGGCGTGGTATGATACTTTATATGGTATGGGGTGACGTTGTGCTAATGGTTAGTCTGAGCCTGGTGAGGCTAGGATGTTGGGCACGGACTTAGTTCATGATTCTTTGGAGAAGGTTGAATTGATTTAGGATCGACTTCGGATAGCGCATAGTAGGAAGAAGAGATATGTAGACTAGAAGGTATGTGATGTGGCTTATATGGAGGGTGAGAAGGTGCGTTTGAAAATTTTTCCTATCAAGGGCGTGATGAAATTTGGGAAGAGTGGAAAGTTGAGAACTAGGTTTATTAGCTTGTTTGAGGTGTTAGAGAGAGTTAAGGAGATTACTTATAAGCTTGCATTGCCTCCCAACCTAGTAGGGATATATCCGGTAGTAGCAAGTTGAGAACTAAGTTTATTAGCTAGTTTATGAGGAAGACCCGGTAGCTATCATAGATTGGTAGGTCCGCAAGTTGAGATCTAAGAATATTTCTTCTATGAAAGTACTTTAGAAAGGGCACCCGACTGAGAAGGATAACTGAAAGTCTGAGTCTGATAAGAGGAGTAGGTGTCTGTATCTTTTTGTCAGTTTAAGTACATTTCTATGTCTATTCGTGGTCAAATATTTCTTTTAAAGGTGGAGAAAATAACAACCTGATAGGTTGTTTTGAGTTCTAGCTTTCTATTGTGTGCTTTAAGACTTTGAATAGCCTAGTTTGATGATTTATGACTTGCATGCATGGTCCTTGATTTCTACAAAATTTAAATGTGAATTTTCAAAGAGAACTTCATTTTGACACTTAAAAGTTATTAAAGCTGACCACGGTCAATAATCTTGATAAACAACCTCGGATCTATATTTTGACAATTTCAGTAGTTTATTATGATGATTTTGTACTTGTAGGCATATTTTGTTGGGAACACGGGTGACCTGAGGTCGTTTCAGTGCTTATTGTGGAAAGTTAAAAAAATGTGTTAATGAAATTTGAAATCTTTGAGTTTTGATGCTTGATTATTGATTGTGGATGTTATTTTGATATTTTGAGCTTCCAAGCAAGTGCATATGAGGTTTATATACTTGTGTGAATATTTAGAATGGGTCCCGAGGGGATCAGGTGAGTTTCATATTGGTTTTGCACTGATTTTTCCAAGTTCAAGATTATTGGTGCTACAGTCATCGCATTTGCGTTGATCTGCTCGCAAAGACGAGGTTCGTATTTGTAAACACCTCACATTTTCAATGGGGGAATGTGAGGGCCAGCTTCACAATTGTGTCACATTTGTGGCCCTCGCACTTGCGAAGAGGGTATCTTATCTGTGACTTCTATATCTTAGAGGGCACTTCGCATTTGATGCTCACAATTGCGAGCTGCACAATTGCAAACAATAGTTTATAATTGCGACATCTGCAGCTGGGTAAAAATAAGAGATTTCGGGATTATGTCAATTTATTCAATTTTTAAGACCTAGACTTCACCTAGAGGCGATTTTGGAGGGAAATTTCTTCCTAACGTCAAGGTTAGTAATTTTAACTTGCTTTTGATTAATCCCTATTATTTTTCATAGATTTTCATCCATAGATCTGGATTTTCATAGAGTGGAATAGGATTTTCGGGTAGAAACTTAGGATTTGATTATTTAGAGATTTAGGCCTCTATTTGATGTCAGATCTCAAAAGAAAATACATATTAGACTCGGGGTAGAGGGGGGGGGGGGGGGGGGGCGGG
>ML384460.1:782-51795 GCA_005239525.1 Nicotiana knightiana | reverse complement strand
GGTGGGCGGGTGGGCGTAGATTGAACCTTTTTTGATACTAGGGCAGTTTCAAAAGCTTATTTTGACTTATTTGAGTAGTGGTTGACTTGATTCGAGTGGTTTGGAGGCTTGTGCTAAAGGAAAAGAGGTTTTGGAGGGTTGAATTGTGCCTGAAAAGGTAATTTTCTTGGTTAACCTTTATTTGAGGGAACTAGGATGTAATTTTGTCTATTTGCTATATGCTATATGTGTTGGAGGTTGCGTATGTGCAAGGTGACAAGTGTATATGTGTTTGCTATGGGTTAAGCATATAGGTAGAACTAGCTTATTTATGGTTTGTTTCTTTATGTATTATGTCTTTCATGCGTTAATTAGATTGTGAAACTCTTTATTCGTTATTATTCATGTTAATGTGTGTGTTGAGCTTGTTGTGATATTGGGCAGTAAGACTATTGAAATGTTAATTCGTCTATTGGTGTAAAAGTGGTAATTATTTTCCATATATGGAGTTATGTTAAATCAATCTTATTGATATTGCTTGTGCTCTTCACCTTGCTTGGTATTGTTTATATGTTCATGCTTGCTGAGGAAGAGTGAATTGCACAAAGGGTTTTTCCATGCTTGTGAGAAAAAGTGATTATGCACGAATGGTGTTTCTGTTCTTCTTTATAATATTACTATTACACAAATGGTATTTTCGTGCTTGTGAGGAAGAGTGAATATGCATAAACAATGTTACAATACTGTAACGACCCGATCGGTCATTTTGAGCATTTTCACTTCGCTCGGTAGATTGAGTTTATGAGTATCTCCTCATGATGTATTATGACTTGTGTGAATTGTCGATTTTGATTTTCAGGTTGTTCGTAATCGATTTGGAAGAATGAAATTCATGATTGAAGCTTTAAGTTGGAATAGTTGACCAAGTTTGACTTTTATGTATTTGACCCCGGATCGGAGTTTTTATGGTTTTGTTAGGTCCGGATGGTGATTTTGGACTTGAACATATGCCCCGATTTGCATTTGGATATTTCTTGAAGGTTCTAGAGTCAATTGGTGAAAATTGGCAATTTAGATTTTAGAATGTTCATAAGTTTGACCGGAAGTTGACTTTGGTGATATCGGGTTTGGTTATTGGTTCCGGGAGTTGGAATAGCTTTGTTATGTCATTTGAAACTTAAGGTCATTTCGAGTTGATTTGATATGGTTCGGCACGAGTTTTGGACGTTGAAAGTTCAAAAGTTTATTAACTTTGATTTGAGGTATGATTCATGTTTTTTATGTTGTTTGATGTGATTTGAAGCTTCAAATAAGTTCGTATCATGTTTTAATACTTGTTGGTATGATCGAATGAGGTCCCGAGGGGCTCGGGTGTGTTTTGGATCATTGGCTGAGAAATTAGTTAAGTTAAGGATTTAGAGTTTGACCATGGTCAATATCGGGTCAAGATGACATCTTTTTGGTGTTTTAAGTGCGCAAGCATGTTTTTAGCGTGTATATGATTGAGACTCATATATGTTTTGTGTCCGGGAGGTTCCGAATTAGCTTTGGGTGCTAAAACAAAAATTCTTTCGTTGCTCATTCTTTGGTGTAAAATAATTATGTAAATGTCATTTTTTATACCTTAAATTTCTAGACTTCATTTAAAACCTCAAATCATCATATCTCCCTCATGTTAAGGCCAAATTGGGTGATTCAAAATCCTAACTTGACTACAACTTCACAAGAAATCAATTGGAGTAATCACAAGAGAGTTTTGGGATCATTTGGCACACGAAACAAGGCAGAACAATTGGGTATAAATATTTAATATCGAGGGTTTGTCATTTGGTCATATTTTGAGTTGGGGAGCTCGGATTTGGGTAATATTTAGGCGATTTTCACCATATGAATTGGGGATTGTATAAGATTCAGATATTTTCTTTCACTTAATTGTCTTATTAAATTTCATTGAAACTGGATAGTTGTTAATTGGCTTACCTACCGGGTTGGGTTAGGTGCCATCATGACTAGTTGGTTTTTGGGCCGTGACAAGTTGGTATCATAGCTCTAGGTTCATAGGTTATACAAGTCATGAGCAAGTGTTTAGTAGTGTCTTGTGGGTTGGTATGATGACGTCCACACCTATCTTCGAGAGGTTACATGGCATTTCAGATAAACTTCCCATCTTTCTTTCCTTATCAGCGATATTGATTCAGATTGAAGCTTAACTCTTTGAATTCCTTCCACGCACTCGTATGTGCATATGAGCGCTCGGTATCAGCTATGCATTATCGGCTTGTGATTCCATGGATGAAGTGCGAGATATGATTTCGGTGTTCTGATGATGGGCCAGTCTAGAGGACTTGAGGCTGGGTTTTTACTGTAGCTTGGCCACAGGGATTTCGATTGTGTAAGCACGTGCTTTTGGACTTATATGACCGGTAGTGTCCCTATGAGTGAAAGTTGTGGCTCTATGGGTGGTTGAATGGCTATATGATGAGTATAATGTGATTGCAGGATGTTTTGTTAGATGGATTGAATGTGACGAGAAAATTTTGCTTGAGATGTAAAAAAGACTATTGGGTGTTTGATTTCTTTCTTGATGTGACGTATAGTCTCGATTTATGAGAGTATTGGAGTATCTTTCATATTGTTTAATAGAGGAACAAATTAGGTTCTCATGCCTTGTTGGTGAGTTCAGACCCAGGAAGATTAAGTGATTGCATAGTAGTCGTGGCTATGAAAGGTTATGGAGAGATGTCAGTTTGGGGCTAAGCAGGTGGGTTATGAAATGCGAAGTAATCTACAGAAGTGTGATTATTATGATGTTGTGTGGAGGCTTTCTTTTCTACCAAGTGGGTTATACTTGTGCTATTTGAGTTTGGATCAATGGTAATAGCTGGCCTGACCGTCACGAGAATGAATGCGAGATTTGCAGATTATTTGAGGTATTAGAGGGTTTGTGTTGTATGAGCTTATGATGGATTGAGTTGAATTTCGGTGTAGGATTATCCTAGTAGTAGAGCATGGGATATTATAACTTATCGAGTGTTTTGTCCTATGGCTTTGGGCCAAGTGGGGGATTCTGCTATCGACAATTTGATTGCATGGTTATGTGTTGTATTGGTTTCAGTTTGAGGCATATTTGTGGATAAATTATGACTTGTAGATGTTGGTTTTGAGGATGACTTAAGCAAGGGAATTTCTGGATGTATGATGTATTACACTTTATGTGTATATGGGAAACAATGAATGATTGAGTTGTTATTCGTGAAGGACGTACGTATGGAGTAGATTCACTCAGTTGCTTAGAGATGTGGATTACTTCTTTGGGTGTTGTCGTGCTAATGGGGCACGGATCGTCCAGCCCGTTTAGGGCGGTGCAATTCAGAGTTGAGCCCTCCACGCTAGGGTATGAGATTTACATTAGGTGGTGTCGAGACTCGCGGTATTTCTATATCATTATGGAGTATAAATTTCAGTATCAGGAAGGTGAAGAAAATGGCTTTAGATTCGGAGAAGGTCTCTTCAAAGTAGGTGTCTCGGTTGTGGTACTTTTGGGTGCTTAAGAAGGAATACAACGACTTATGGGCCTTAGGGCGGTGTGGTTTTATGCTAGGGTCTCGTGTGGTGAGTTTTGGTTGAGGGTCATGGTATTATGGCAAGGAGAAGTATCAACTCGAAGGAAATTCGGAAGGAACTTGGAGAAATAGGACAGTTTAGAAGTAGGTTGGATCAACATTGTAATGGATATGATCGGTTTATTGGGTACTTAAGATGTTGTGAGTCTCGATAGGTATTTTATGGTAATGCTCTTGGGCTTTTAGTGACCTGCGTAGCTTGGTTGATTTAGAGAGATTCAGTTCTGATGGCTTGGTTATGTGCAAACGGGTTTCGAAGAGTTCTCGATGGTTTCTACCACAGTTTGAGGTAGATATTTCCTACTGGCAAGAGGAACATGTTGCATATTTTGTGATTTTCTCCTAGATGATATCAAATGGAAGGTTCCTAGCCAATTGAGTATGTAGTATGATATTCTCGTATTTTTTCTATGATGAAGTGTTATGTGGGATTGAGATTTGCATGTGCAAGGTCACGGGTCTATTTCATCTGCGGTAACAATTTCGCTTCTGCGACCACAACTAACCAGCTGGCCCCTTGCACTTGTAGAATAATTTCCACTTCTGCGCACTGGCAGGTGTGACTCCTCCTCTGCATCTGCGATGACCTCCAGCCAAGCCTACTACGCTTCTGCGTCCAATTGTCTGCATCTGCGGACTCATATCTACGCCCATTCTTCTGCAGATGTAGAAACACCAGAACCAGAAATCTTCAGCAATGCAACATGAAATGAAAATGATACGAACCCCCTCTGAAACTCACCCAGGCCACTCAAGACCCCGACCAAATATACTAACAATTCCAATAACAAAACGCATACCTACTCGAGGCCTCAAGTCACACATAACAACATCGAAACGAGGATACGCACCTCAAATAAAACATCTATGAACTTTGAACTTTTAATTTTCAAAACTCGCGCCGAAACATATCAAATCATCCCAGAATGAACCCGAATTTTGCACACAAGTCCCAAATGACATAACGAAGCTATTCCAATTTCCGAAACCACAATCCAAATCTGATATCCTCAAAGTAAACTTCTAGTAAAACTTGTAAACTTTCCAAACCTTCAAATTTCCAATTTTCGCCAATTTGTGATGAAACCTTCTAAAAACATTCAAATGCAAATCCGGACATACGCCCGAGTCCAAAATTACCATACGGACCTACCGAAAACATCGAAACTCCGTTCCGAGGTCAAATTAACAAAAAGTCAATCTTAGTCAACTCTTCCATCTTAAAGCTTCAAAAATGAAATCCATTCTTCCAAGCTGATTCCGAATAACCTGAAAACCAAAACCGGTGATTCACATGAGTCATAATACATCATACGGATCCACTCATGCCCGTAAACTACCGAGCGAAATGCAAATGCTCATAACGACCGGTCAGGTCGTTACATTCTCCCCTACTTAAATATACGTTCGTCCTTGAACGTGCCAAGGGTTGTTCCCTAAAAAAAAAATCAAACCGCCGTTGGGGAGGGGTGGGGGGTGGGGGGTGGGGGTGGGGGGGGGGTGATCCCACGTCACTCTATCCCATATAGATTTGATAACACAAAATAACTAAAGTTTCTTAATTCAACCTAGTCCATAAGTCTTAGAATCCAATTTTCAGACATCCAGAATTTCTTATAAGATCTGAATCTCGTAACCTACATGCTGTATAAGTCTGAACAAGCTGTACCAAACTGCAACCATAACCCAAGATATAATCACATGATATACCATATAACTCAAATACCCATAGCTAAATCTCCAATCATAGTAACTATTCAGAATAACCCAACCCCGGTAATAAACCTCATACCTAACAAAACCTTATTCTAAAACATTCGTACACTGCCGATAATGAAGGAACACACAGAAACTCATAACCATTCATCAAGTCAACAAGCCTTGGAGCTCCCTCTACTTTAATAAGAACTATAGCCAATTCCTAAGCGACTTCCGATATTATCCTTCAAAATATACCGCAATCAAATCCGATAGCACCCATCCTTGATCCGAAGACTTCATATTATCGAACCAACTACTCTACTTATACACAATACCAATACTACCCAGAGCCACAAACCATGCAATCCATGCATCAATAAGAAACAATCCAAATGTACTCAATAACGAAAATGACTCACTCAAGAGAACCGTCCCGCAAGCTCAACGGGTACCACCACCACGCAATGCTAAGAACCCATCACACACTGTAGAACCATCACCCAACTCTAACACAAAGGTTCATACCTCAATATAACTCCGCTACAATGCGCGACTCCATCCAAATGATTGTCTACATCATATACCTCGAGCCACCTGCTCAAAATCAATAACCACGTGAAATTCGACATCAAGTACCCAAAGTGAATTACCATGACCACGGATAATCAGATGACACAATGCCACACAAAACTCGAAAGAACATAACCAATATGCCCTCAATCATGCAATACTCAATTACTCATCTCACTCAAATTCCGCTATAAAGCCCAAATAGAACCACATTGCATGGGCTTAAAACCAACAAACCACAACTGCTCGTAGCATAGAAGAGTAACTCAAAGAAAATTTCAGAACACGATTAAGCTCAGCAACAACCGAATGGCACATCCCTCAATATTATCATTATGGAGCCAACCAATCCGACTCGGTGTAGAATACACATCCTAATTGGGCCTACAAATGGACCTCCAAATCAACTACCGTCACCCAAAAATAGATAAATAAACCTCCGAAAGCCCACAATGACTGAATTATAACACATACTATCATCTGGCTAGCTTCGGCCATGAATTCACAATCCACAACCATGAAACAATCCGCTCCTGAGAACTCCCAGTCTCCAAATCCATAGAATACACGAATCACCATATCTGATCCCAACTCCACCGCCAGAATGTCTAACACATCTATCATACACGATTATCCCACGAGGAATACTTCTAAAATTCTTCCGTCCCACATAGAAAAATTCGAGTATCAACAATCGATAAACCAGGACAGTGCCGCAGTACTAGTGAAGTATCCATAAATCAAACACATTGCCCCTTCTAAAATGTATACTCTCAACAAGACATACCAAATAGTAATATCATTTACCTAGTCCTATGAAACCGTTCACGTTGCCTACAAATTTCATGTCCTTTCATTTGATTTCATCTTGGAAACATGCTCCTCACGCTAGTATGAAATATACCCCTCGAACCTTGGTAAAAACCATTGAGAACCCTTCGAAACCCATTTTCACATAATCAAGCTATCAGAACCGAATCTCTCTAACTCAACCCAGCCACGTAGGTCTCCAAAACCCAAGAACATTACCACAAAACACCTGTAGAGACTAGCCATGTCATAAGTACCCAAAGAATAGATCATACCCATTACTGTGCTGATCCAACTTACTACCAAGCTGTCCTATTTCTCCAAGTCCTTTCCAAATTTCCTTGAACTTGATACTTCTCCTTGCTAGAACACCACGATCCCTAACCAAAATTCACCACACAAAAGACCCTAGTATAAAACCAAAATTCCTAAGGCCCATAAGCCACTGACTTCCCTCTTAAACACCCCAAAGCACCACAACCGAGACACCCACTCTAAAGAGACCTTATGTGAACCTGACACTATTTCCTTCACCTTCTTGATACTGAAATGCATAATCCCCAACGATATAAATATCACAAGTCTCGACACTGTCCAATGCAACTCTCAGTTTCTATCCATATACCAATCTTGAAAATTCCAAATTGCTACGTTTAAAATCTTGAATCCATTAGAACCATTCTCAAGAGTCATCAACTCTCCTTAAATATCAATTAAATCGACCAAACGGACCGAACGACCTGTGTCCCATTAGCACACTAACACCCAAGGGCGTAACCCACACTCCTAAGCAACCGAGCATATTCCTACTCCATATTCACTACATCCTTCACGATAACCACTTAACTATTTTATGATGTCTATATATCCATAGAGTGTTATACAACCTATATCAAGAAATTCCCTTACTTGAGTCATCCTCAATATCAATCCCTGCAGACATAACGGATTCACCAGTATACCTCAAGTCGAAACCAATACAACACATAATCGTGCAATCAACTCGTCGATAGCAAACTCCTCCACTTGGCTCAAAGCCATATATCAAAACACACAATAACTCACCATGCCCATACTCTATTAATGCCATAATACCGTAGTGAGGTTCAACTAAATCCTTCCTGAGCTCCTGTAATGCAAAACATCTAATACTTCAAATTATCTGCAAATCTCGCATTCACCCTTGTAATAGTCAAACCAACTTCCACAAGCCATCCAAACTCAAAATGCAACATACATCATTCACTGGTAAAAGGGAACTCTCTATAAAACATCATAGGGACCACACAATCTCAGGACACCTCGCGAAGGTAACCCACCTGCTTTGCCTCAAACTGACATCTCTCTATTCTCTTCCATAGTCATAACTATTACGCAGTCACTTAATCTTCCTGAATCTGAACTCATAACACGACATGAATACCTACTTCACTTTACAACAAAACAACATGAGAGTTCCTTCAACACACCCATAAATCGAGGCCATACGCTAAATCAAGACATAAATCAAACACCCAATAGTCGTGATGGCATCCAACACAACCCTCTAGGAAAGCCAACTAGTAAATATCCAATTTTAATGATATTAACAAGACAAATAAATGATAGTAATTTAATGAATTTTATACATTTCCCAAGGACTGCTAGTACAAATCATGAGCTTCAAAGAATAGTTTACAAAGCGGAAATGAAATAAATACATAGTTTGTTTGAAAAGTACATAAACAAAATTTTATAGATCTAAGGCAACCACGAACAAGATGAAGCTACAACTAGGACGCATGTAAATCTTCAATCCAGCTCCCATCAAACACATCAATATCAACAGCCAACATCTGCACACAAGGTGCAGAAATATAGTATGAGTACAACCGACCCCATGTACTCAGTAAGTAACAAACCTAACCTTAGGTTGAAAGCAGTGACGAGTTATCACAAAGTCGGGTCCAATACCATTATCCCATCACAGCTCATAACATCATAATACAAGTAATAAAAGAGGTATCTCAGAAGTAAAAATTCTCAACTCGTTCACAGTTCAAGAAAATAGTCATGCTTTTCAAGTATCTCAGTGAAAACCCAAATCTTTAATTGAAAATGCCAAAATACAAGTAAGTTTGAACACTGTAGATTTTCCAAATATCCTTTCCACAATATATAAGATGTTCCATTTTCTTTCCAGATTGCAAGTGTGAAATACCTCTCTATGGCCACATCTCAATGTGTAAAAAGTCATGAATGACATGATATCATACAACATGAGAAAAAATACATCTCTATGCCTGTATGTCATGGGTGCATCTTAAATCCATGTATCTCAGAGATGAATCAAGTACTCGCACTCTAAGAGTACTCAATCTCACTGTCTCACACTTTCCACTCATCATGCTCAACCACTCGATACTGTATATGGCCCATACGACCCAGGGAAGATCTATCCCAGAATATATACATCACCGACCATCAGTCACTCAGTACCGAGGAAGGCCAATCCGACCTCATGGAGAAGATCTATCTCCAAGTATATAAATGCTTCGAAAAAGATCCATGTCCAGGGAAGATCCATCCCTGAATATAATCAACCGCGCTCACTGGGGGTGTGTACAGACTCTGGAAGGGCTCCTACAGCCCAAGCGCTATCATAAACCAGATCATGGTATAAATCAATATAACGTGCTGCGGCGTGTAGCCCGATCCCATAACTGTCACTCATAATCAGGCTCTCAGTCTACTCAGTCATCAATCTCTCCAGTCTCACTCACGTGCTCACAATGTCATGAAACTAGCCCGACAACAATGATGTGATGTATCAATAAACAACAACTGAGATTGAGATATTATATGAATGCATGAATATGACTGAGTACGAAATATCAATTAAATCAGTGAGATGAAAGAAAGAAACGACTACTATGGGTCCTAACAATATTAGCATAAAGCCTAAACATGATATTTAGCATGATTGACAGCTCAATTACTTTATCACATGGTGAACACACAGATATCAACAACTAAGTTCACCATACAGTGACATGGAAACAACGTAGTTACAATTCATAGGGTGCACGCCCGTCACCTAGCATGTAGGTCACCTCATCATCAATCACATAACACGCATTACGGGGTTTGATACCATCAGCAATAAGTTTAGAAGAGTTACTTACCACGAACGAGCCAATACCAATGTCGAGCAAGCCAAGTGTGCTCCAAAGATGCCATCACGTGCGTAGCGACCTATGAACAATGCAAAACTAGCCAAAATCAACTCAAATACATAAAATAAAGCCCAAGGAAACAATTCCAAATTATAAAGATTGAATCCTTAATCAAAACAAAAACCGACCAAAAATCACATGGGCCCGCGCCTCTGAACCCGACAAAACTCACAAAATCCGACAACCCATCCAATTACGAGTTGAACCATACTAGTTTCACTCAAATCTGACTCCAATTTGATGTTCAAAACTCAAAAATGCATATTAGGAAACTTTTGACCAAAATCCTCAATTTCTCTCTAAAATTCATCAACCAATTGCCAAAAATGAAGATAGATTCATGGAATAAGATGAAAACCAAGTGTAGAAAACTTACCCCAATACTTGTGATGAAATTTGCTCAAATATTGCCTCAATCCGTGTCCCACATCTCAAAATATGTTAAAAGAACACCTCAATTTTTATAGCCTCTGCCTAGCACTTTCCGCATTTGTAGACAAATAGTCGCACCGGTGACCACCGCATCTGCGGTAACTGTTTCACTTCTGCGACCACAACTAACCAGCTGGACCCTCGCACATGCGGAAGGATTTTCTCTTCTGCGCACTCACAGGTGAGACTCCTCCTCCGCATCTACGATGACCTCTAGACAAGCCTACTATGCTTCTGCGGCCAATTGTTCGCATCTGCGGACTCGCATATGTGCCCATTCTTCTACAGATGCGGAAACACTTGAACCCGAAATCTTCAGTAATGCAACATGAAATGAAAATGATCTGAACCTGTCATCTTGTATAATTTAGCAAAAACTGTGTTCCGAGGCCCCGAAGACTCCGTTAATCTCACCTCGATGTGCGTGCACAGCCCAAGCACGCAGCCGGGAAGTCTATATGTGGAAATTTGTTGAATAGTTAAAATTATGATAATTAATGGAATAAAGTTAACTTTGGTCAACATTTTTGGTAAATGGACCCGGACCCATGATCTGACGATCCCGGAGGGTCCGTAGGAAAAAATGGGATCGTATGCCCGAAATCGAATTCTGAGGTTCCAAGCCCGAGAAATGTTTTTTTAGAGAAAATTATTTTCTGAAAATAAGAAAGACTTTTGAAAATGAACTTTGATATCAAATCTGTGTTACCGAGCCCGTATTATGGTTCCGGAGCTCGGAAAAGGTTCGAGATGTGTTATGTGAGTTATTTGTAAAATTTGGAAAGAAACGGACTTGGTTTGACGTGTTTCGGATCAAAATCAGAATAATTGAGCCTTATGAAGTTTTAAGAAAATTCTATGAGCTTTGAGGTTTAATTCATGGATTTTGATGATATTCTGGTGATTTCAATGGTTGAATAAGTCCGTAGGATGATTTGGGAGTCGTGTGTGTTTTTGGTTTTGCCCGAGGGCTCGGGTGAGTTTCGGGTAGTTAACGGGGTGTAAAAACATGGAAGCTCTGGTGTTTTGTTGATTTTCTGGTGTCTGGTGTGTGTCTCTATGAGATCGCATAAGCCTAGCCGCGATCACATAGTATTGGGCTGGGAGGGGTCGTTGATGCTCTACGCAATCGCAATGTCTACTCTGCGATCGCATAGTGAACTAGGTAGGTCGGGGGTGTGGGGGTAGATTGGTTAGTGCGGCTGCGACCTTTGTTCCGCAATCGCGTAGGGTAGGACTCCATAGCTCTGCGATCGCGTTACCTTCCCTACGATCGCATAGTTCAGCCAGGTCTTCCTCTGCGATCACAACCCCTCTTCTGCGATCGCAGAGAGCATTTTCGCCCAGTTAATTAATATGTTTAAAACAAAACACTTGTTACGGGGTTCTTCTCATTCTTCACCTTTTACTTTTTCTCCAACCCCCATTGAAGACCTCCAAGACATTTCTCCTCCATAACCATTTGGGTAAGTGTTCCTAACACCAATTTCTTCCACTTTCCTTCCCTAATCACTAGAATCTAGGCCTAAAATCATGAAATCAAAGTAGAAATTAGGGATTTTTGGGTAGAGTTAGGGCTTTGGTAATTTTGGGTAATTCAACCTCAATTTGGGGTCGGATTTCAAAACAAATTATATATTTGAACTCATGGGGTTATGAGTGATCGGGTTTTGGTCTGAACTTCGAGTTTGGACCAAGCGGGCCCGGGGTTAAATTTTTGTATTTTTGGAAGAATGATGGGAAATACATATTTAGGCGTTAGGATTGAATTGTTGAGTCATTATTGATATTGTTGCGATTATGTCTAGATACTACCGTTTCAGAGTTGGATTCGAGAGGGAAAGCAGTGCTAGAGGCTTGATTGGATTCTTGGAATCGAGGTAAGTGTTCGGTCTAACTTTAGCTTGAGGGAATAGGAGTTGAGTCTTATTTTTTACTTGCTAATTGTAGAGTATGATGTATAGGAATGGTGACGAGTATCTATACATTGGTGTCTAGCATGACCGTGAGTCTTATTATTGCGAAATTTCGATTTTGTTGTAACTTCCATGCTTAATTGATGATTTCTATATGTTGTAAAGAGCATGTGAAGGGTATTGTGATCTTTGAACTTCGAGGAGCATTGGCTCAAATTGTAACACAAATGGCGAAGATATATGAGATAATTGAATCCTTTGGAGCATTGGCTCAAATTATAACACGAATGGTGAAGATATATGAGATAGTTGAATCCTTTGGAGCATTGGCTCAACTAATAGAGTACACTATGAAATGAAAGTGAAAGAAAGAGAAATAGTTATTAATATATACCCTTGCCGGGTCATTGTTTCTTTAGTGATTATCTCCCTTGCTCGGATGTTGAGATTGCTGTTGATGTTCCCTTGCCGGGATTTAATTATTTAATTGATGTTCCCTTGCCGGGATTTAATTGTTTAATTGATGTTCCCTCGCCGGGATTTCTATTTCTATTCTGTTTACTCCCTTGCCCTTTGTTTGTGATTGCTGTTTGGGTGAGGAAGAGTGTTAAAGAACGAAGGGTGATGCCGTGCGTTGTTGGATATTGTGAGGAAAAAGCGTAAAGCACGAAGGGTGATGCCGTGCCATTATTCATATTAAAAGCACGAAGGTTAAGGTCGTGCCGATATAGTGAGGTAAAAGCACGAAGGGTGATGCCGTGCACTTGTTTTGGGGAGTATGAGAGTAAAGCACGAAGGGTGATGTCATGCACTTGTTTTGGTGAGTATGAGAGTAAAGCACGAAGGGTGATGTCGTGCACTTGTCTTGGTGAGAATGAGAGTAAAGCACGAAGGGTGATGCCGTGCACTTGTTTATTTCCCTGTTATTATTCTGATACTAGACGGTTGCCATGTTCTATTACTCAATGAGTGTTTTCCCCCTCTGTACCCTGTCATGTTCTTCCCGTATTTGTTCTTAACTATTTACTTCTGCCGTTACTCCTATTATATATTATTGAATTGCACAGGTGTCTATTATTTGTCGTGCCCTAGCCTCATCACTACTTCGCCGAGGTTAGGCTCGGCGCTTACTCAGTACATGGGGTCGGTTGTACTGATGCTACACCTGCACTTCTTTATGTTGTGCAGATTACAATACCGGACCCGGTGGACAGTGATGGAAGGAGTGTCCTTCAGTCCACAGGCGACACTGAGGTAGTCCTGCAGGCGTCCGCAGGCCTTGGCGTCACATCCTATCTCATTTTTTATCTATTATTTCAGTCTGTTATCTCATTGTACTCGAGACAAACAGTTGTGTTTTCTTTCAGACGATTGTATTTAGTACTCTTAGTAGTTCGTGAGTATTGTGACACCAGTCTTGGGTAGAGGCTTATGTTGAATTTTTCGCATTTCTATTCAGTTTTTCTACAATTTAAGACTTTCGCTTTATTATTAAATTCCATTGTTTGCATGCGATTGCTGAAAAAATGTTCAATGAGGTAACGTGTTAATGAAAAAGGTAATTAAGGTTGGATTGCTTAGCTTCCACTAGTAGGCGCCATCACGACTCTCGAGGGTGGGGAATCCGGGTCGTGACAAGTTGGTATCAGAGCTCTAGGTTGCTTAGGTCTCAACTCACGAACAAACTTGGTAGTGTCTGAGGGATCGGTACAGAGACGTCTGTATTTATCCCCCAGAGGCTTCAAAGTTAGGAATAACTCCACATTTCTTCATCTCCATCATGCGAATTTATTCTATCATTGATGATTGAAGTTGCCTATTCTTGTCCTTTCACTAATATCGACAGCACGCGAAGCATCTACGACCGAACTAGAGATGAAGCACTAGTGACATCTACGATCAAGGGGAGAGACGGAAGCAGAGCGCAATCTAAAGCTCGAACATCAACACTTATTGTACAATCTCAAATGGATCTAGATGCGGAGGTTCTAGCTCAGTCAGTATGTGTTGGACTAGTTCAGACTCTGGAAGGATTTATAGCTACTTCATGGTTGCAGGATGCACTAGTCCGTTTATTGAGGTTGGACAAGTTACCAAACAATTTCCACTCCATTTCAGTGGTATATCTTTTGAAGACCTAGATGATTTTCTGGACCACTTCCGTGAAGTATTGCACACCATGGGAATAAGTGTAAAGCAACGGGGTTGATTTATATGAGCCGTGAAGTTTAACATCGTGATTTATCAGGTATTGTGACCTATGACTTCGTGCCACGTGGGGGAAGTCCACTGCCAAGGAATAGATTGCGAGGCCGCGTGTCATATCGTTTTGGTTTGGAATGTATAAAGCTGGGAATTTCGGATGAACTCAGTACAGGTTGATACTTAATGTCGGCTGGTGGTAGAAATTACCCTAGACTGGGGAGAGTCATACTTCATCAGAGCACTCGGGCTACCTGCCCCATTGCAGCTACAACTCAACTACATGGCAACCTAGGGAAAAAGGAGTCGGAATGTCGAAAGTGGAGGTTAGATTCCTAGAGGTGGAGACCCAGTCTGTTGATATGTTTACTATGGTATGGACGAGGTCGTTACGTTAAATGATTTCACTAAAAGAACAATCTCTAATTGTTATAAAGTAATGATTTTATGGACTTAATTTGGTTATGCTTATATAAGAAAATCCTTCTAATATGCTCCTCTTTCGGTCGAGCTTCGTAACTCAAAAATCTACCTATGTGAATACTTGTATTGAGAAATTCTGTGGGGTTAACTGTGTTTACCATTACGTGTTGAAATTTTTCTTGACAGAAAATATTTATATGAAGGAAATGGAATGTTTCGAGTGGCACGATATGCATATTACTTGTGATTCAGAATCGAGGACGAGATCCTCGCATGTTGAAATGATTTGGTATATTTAGACCGGACCTCGAGCCGCGGTGGAAGTTATGTAAGGATGAGATCCTTGTGATGGAAATTCTTGTGTTTAAATTCTCCCTTGTGAATTAAATTATGTTTCTTTCTACTATAAGTACTGGTAGGAAGTCATGCTTGTTAAAGACTTATGTATAAAAATAAGAGTAATAATAATAATATTAATTAATAAATAAATAAATAAACTAATTAACCATCCGTGTCTAATTTGCTAAATACGTGCTAATTATGGAGCCTTAACTTACCAAGTAGGCGCTGCTCCAAGTGGCGTTAGGTGAGGCACGTTATTTTGGGTAATTATGAGGTCTTCAAGCATCGTATCTTGATATCAGTATTGTGAAGTAATTGGAGGAGCAATTACATGATTTGTTGGGTAAAGGCTTCATTAGGCCTAGTGTTTCTCCTTGGGGTGCTCCAGTATTGTTTGTCAAGAAGAAAGATGGTTCGATCAGGATGTGCATAGATTACCGGCAATTGAACATGGTTACAATCAAGAATAAGTATCCACTGCCGAGGATTGATGAGTTGTTCGATCAGCTTCAGGGTGCCAAAGTATTTTCAAAGATAGACTTGAGATCTGGCTACCATCAGTTGAGGATTTGGGCATCCGATGTCCCTAAGACAGCTTTCCGCACTCGGTACGGGCATTACGAGTTTTTGGTCATGTCGTTTGGGTTGATAAATGCCCCAGCATCTTTTATGGACTTGATGAACCGAGTGTTCAGGCCTTATTTGGACTCGTTCGTGATAGTCTTCATTGATGATATATTGATATACTCCCGCAGTCAGGAGGAGCACGAGCAGCATATCAGAGTGGTTCTTCAGATTCTGAAGGGTAGTCAGCTATATGCAAAGTTTTCGAAGTGTGAGTTTTGGTTGAGTTCAGTTGCATTCCTGGGTCATGTCGTATCAGTAGAGGGTATTCAGGTTGACCCGAAGAAGATTGAGGCAGTCAAGAACTGGCCTAGACCATCATCAACTATAGAGATTCGAAGTTTCTTGGGATTGGCAGGCTACTATCGTCAGTTCGTGGAGGGGTTCTCATCTATTTCATCCCCGATGACCAGGTTGACCCAGAAGGGTGCCCAGTTTAGATGGTCGGACGAGTGTGAGGCGAGCTTTCAGAGGCTCAAGACAGCTCTGACTATGGCACCTGTATTGGTTTTGCCCACAGGTTCAGGGCCTTATACAGTCTATTGCGATGCTTCCTGTATCGGGCTTGGTGCAGTGTTGATGCAGGATGGCAAGGTCATCGCTTATGCTTCGAGGCAGTTGAAGATTCATGAGAAGAACTATCCAGTGCATGATTTGGAGTTGACAGCCATTGTTCACGCATTGAAGATTGGAGGCACTATCTGTATGGCGTGGCGTGTGAGGTGTTCACGGATCATAAGAGTCTTTAGTACTTGTTCAAGCAAAAGAAGTTGAATTTGAGGCAGAGAAGGTGGTTGGAGTTGCTGAAAGATTATGATATCACTATCTTATATCAACCGGGAAAGGCCAATGTGGTGGCCGATGCTTTAAGTAGAAAGTCAACTAGTATGGGCATTCTTGCTTTTATTCCGGTCATTCAGAGGCCTCTTGCTTTGGATGTTCAGGCTTTAGCCAATCAGTTCGTGAGGCTGGATGTTTCTGAGCCCAGTCATGTGTTAGCTTGCACGGTCGCTCGTTCTTCATTATTGGAGCGTATCCGTGATCGGCAGTTTGATATCCCCATTTGTGTGTTCTTAGAGACACGGTGCAGCGAGGAGGTACCAAGCAGGTGACCCTAGATGATGATGGTGTTTTGAGATTGCAGGGGCGAGTTTGTGTGCCTAATGTTGATGGGATTCGAGAGTTGATTTTAGAGGAGGCCCATAGTTCCCGATATTCTATTCATCCGGGTGCCGCAAAGATGTACCCAGGACTTGCGGCAACACTATTGGTGGCGGATGATGAAGAAGGATATTGTAGCTTATATAGCTCGGTGTTTGAACTATTAGCAGGTTAAGTACGAGCACCAGAGGCCTGGTGGTTTATTTTAGAGGATTGAGCTTCCCGAGTGGAAGTGGGAGAGGATTACTATGGACTTCGTTACCGGACTTCCGTTGACCCGGAAGAAGTTTGATGGAGTTTGGGCCATTGTTGATAGGCTGACCAAGTCAGCGCATTTCATTCCTGTGGCAGCCTCCTATTCATCCGAGAGGTTAGCTGAGATCTATATCCGGGAGATTGTTCGCCTGCATGGTGTGCCCATATCTATTATATCAGACCGAGGTACTCACTTTACCTCCCATTTTTGGAGAGTATTTCAGCGAGAGTTGGGCACACAGATCGATTTGAGCACACCATTTTATCCTCAGACGGACGGGCAGTCCGAGCGTACTATTCAAATTTTTGAGGATATATTGCGAGCTTGTGTTATTGACTTGGGAGGTTCATGGGACCAGTTCTTGCCTTTAGTTGAGTTTTCCTACAACAACAACTATCAGTCGAGCATTCAGATGGCTCCGTATGAGGCGTTATATGGTAGACGGTGTCGGTCTCCAATCGGATGGTTTGAGCCGGGAGAGGCTAGATTGTTGGGTTCTGAGTTAGACCAAGATGCCTTGGACAAGGTGAAGATCATTCAGGATAGACTTCGTACAACTCAGTCCAGGCAGAAGAGTTATGCGGATCGCAGAGTTCGAGTTTTGGCATTTATGATAGGCGACCGGGTATTTCTTCGGGTGTCGCCCATGAAGGGAGTGATGCGATTCAAAAAGAAGGGCAAGTTGAGCCCTAGGTACATTGGTCCATTCGAGATTCTGGACAAGGTAGGAGCGGTGGCCTATAGACTTTCCTTGCCACCTAGTTTGTCAGCCGTGCATCCGGTATTTCACGTGTCTATGCTCCGGAGGTATATTGCGGACCCATCTCATGTACTTGACCTCAGTGGTGTCCAGTTGGACAAGGATTTGTCTTATGAGGAGGAGCCGATAGCCATATTAGATCGGCAGGTGCGACAGTTGAGATCGAAGAGTTATCCTTCGATTCGTGTTCAGTAGAGAGGTCAGCCTGTTGAGGTAGCTACTTGGGAGTCCGAGCCCGGTATGCGGAGCCGTTAGCCCCACCTTTTCCCCGATTCAGGTACTTTTCTATGTCCGTTAGAGGACGAACAATTGTTTTAGAGGTGGAGATTGTGATGACCCAAAAGTTCATCTTTTGTAATTTAGCAAAAACTATGTTCCGAGGCCCCGAAAGCCTCCGTTAATCCCACCTCGATGTGCGTGCACAGCCCGAGCGCGCAGCCGGGAAGTCTATATGTGGAAATATGTTGAACAGTTGAAATTATGATAATTAATGGAATAAAGTTGACTTTGGTCAACATTTTTGGTAAATGGACCCAGACCCGTGATCTGACGGTCCCAGAGGGTCCGTAGGAAAATATGGGACCTGGGCATATTCTCGAAATCGAATTCTGAGGTCCCAAGCCCGAGAAATGTTTTTTTAAAGATAATTATTTTCTGAAAATTAGAAAGACTTTTGAAAATGAACTTTGATGTGAAATCTGTGTTACCGGGCCCGTATTATGGTTCTGGATCCCGGAACAAGTTCAAAATGTGTTATGTGAGTTATCTGTAAAATTTGGATAGAAACAGACTTGGTTTGACGTGTTTCGGATCAAACTCAGAATAATTGAGACTTATGAAGTTTTAAGAAAATTCTATGAGTTTTGAGGTTTAATTCATGGATTTTGATGATATTTTGGTGATTTCAATGGTTGAATAAGTCCGTAGGATGATTTGGGAGACGTGTGTGTTTTTGGTTTTGAGACCCGAGGGCTCGGGTGTGTTTTGGGTAGTTAACGGGGTGTAAAAACATGGAAAATCTGGTGTTTTGTTGATTTTCTGGTGTCTGGTGTGCGTGTCTATGCGATCGCATAAGCCTAGCCGCGAGCGCATAGTATTGGGCTGGGAGGGGTCATTGATGCTCTACGCGATCGCAATGTCTACTCCCCGATCGCATAGTGTACTAGGTAGGTCGGGGGTCTGGGGGTAGATTGGTCAGTGTGTTCACGACCTTTTTTCTACGATCGCATAGGGTAGGACTCCATAGCTCTGCTATCGCGTTACCTTCCCTGCGATCGCATAGTTCAGCCAGGCCTTCCTCTGCGATCGCAGCCCCTCTTCTGCGATCACAGAGAGCATTATCGCCCAGTTATTTTATATGTGTAAAACATAACACTTGTTATGGGATCCTTCTCATTCTTCACCTTTTTCTTCTTCTCCAACCCCCATTGAAGACCTCCAAGCCATTTTCTCCTCCATAGCCATTTGGGTAAGTGTTCCTAACACCAATTTCTTCCACTTTCCTTCCCTAATCACTAGAATCTAGGCCTAAAATCATGAAATCAAAGTAGAAATTAGGGATTTTTGGGTAATTCAACCTCAATTTGAGGTCGGATTTCAAAACAAATTATATATTTGAACTCGTGGGGTTATGAGTGATCGAGTTTTGGTCCGAACCTCGAGTTTGGACCAAGCGGGCCCGGGGTTGAATTTTGGTATTTTTGAAAGAATGATGGGAAATGCATATTTAGGCGTTGGGATTGAATTGTTGAGTCATTATTGATATTGTTGAGTCGATTATGTCTAGATACTATCGTTTCAGAGTTGGATTCGAGAGGGAAAGCAGTGCTAGAGGCTTGATTGGATTCTTGGAATCGAGGTAAGTGTTCGGTCTAACCTTAGCTTGAGGGAATAGGAGTTGAGTCTTATTTGTTACTTACTAATTGTAGAGTACGATGTGTAGGCATGGTGACGAGTATCTATACATTGGTGTCTAGCATGACCGTGAGTTTTATTATTGCGAATATTCCGATTTTGTTGTAACTTCCATGCTTAATTGATGATTTCTATATGTTGTAAAGAGCATGTGAAGGGAATTGTGATCTTTGAACTTCGAGGAGAATTGGCTCAAATTGTAACACAAATGGAGAAGATATATGAGATAATTGAATCTTTTGGAGCATTGGCTCAAATTATAACACGAATGGTGAAGATATATGAGATAGTTGAATCCTTTGGAGCATTGGCTCAACTAATAGAGTAAACTATGAAATGAAAGTGAAAGAAAGAGAAATAGTTATTAAGATATACCCTTGCCGGGTCATTGTTGCTTTAGTGATTATCTCCCTTGCTCGGATATTGAGATTGCTGTTGATGTTCCCTTGCTGGGATTTAATTATTTAATTGATGTTCCCTTGCCAGGATTTAATTGTTTAATTTATGTTCCCTTGTCGGGATTTCTATTTCTATTCTGTTTACTCCCTTGCCCTTTGTTTGTGATTGCTGTTTGGGTGAGGAAGAGTGTTAAAGCACGAAGGGTGATGCCGTGCGTTGTTGGATATTGTGAGGAAAGAGTTTAAAGCACGAAGGGTGATGCCGTGCCATTATTCATATTAAAAGCATGAAGGTTAATGTCGTGCCGATATAGTGAGGTAAATGAACGAAGGGTGATGCCGTGCACTTGTTTTGGGGAGTATGAGAGTAAAGCACGAAGGGTGATGCCGTGCACTTATTTTGGTGAGTATGAGAGTAAAGCACGAAGGGTGATGCCGTGCACTTGTTTATTTCCCTGTTGTTATTCTGATACTAGACGGTTGCCATGTTCTATTAATGAGTGTTTTCCCCCTCTGTACCCTGGCATGTTCTTCCCGTATTTGTTCTTAACTGTTTAGTTCTGCCGTTACTCCTATTATATATTATTGAATTGCACAGGTGTCTATTATTTGTCGTGCCCTAGCCTCGTCACTATTTCGCCGAGGTTAGGCTCGGAACTTACTCAGTACATGGGTCGGTTGTACTTATGCTACACCTGCACTTCTTTATGTTGTGCAGATTACGGTACCGGACCCGGTGGACAGTGATCGAGGGAGTGTCCTTCAGTTCACAGGCGGCACTGAGGCAGTCCTGCAGGCGTCCGCAGGCCTTGGCGTCACCTCCTATCTCATTTTTAATCTATTATTTCAGTCTGTTATCTCATTGTACTCAAGACAAACAGTTGTGTTTTCTTTCAGACGATTGTATTTAGTACTCTTAGTAGTTCGTGAGTATTGTGACACCAGTCTTGGATAGAGGCTTATGCTGAATTTTCCGCATTTCTATTCAGTTTTTGTACAATTTAAGACTTCCGCTTTATTTTTAAATTCCATTGTTTGCATGCGATTGCTGAAAAATGTTAAATGAGGTAACGTGTTAATGCAAAAGGTAATTAAAGTTTGGCTTGCCTAGCTTCCACTAGTAGGCTCCATCGCGACTCTCGAGGGTGGAAAATCCGGGCCGTGACAGAACCCCATCAGAAACTCACCCGAGCCACTCGAGACCCCGACCAAATATACCAACAAGTCCAATAACCAAACACGGACCTACTCGAGGCCTCAAATCACACAAAACAAAATCGAAATGACGATACACACCTCAAATAAAAAATCTATGAACTTTGAATTTTGAATTTTCAAAACTCGCGCCGAAACATATCAAATCATCTCGGAATGAACCCGAATTTTGCACACAAGTCCCAAATGACATATTTAAGCTATTCCAATTCCCGGAACCACAATAAGAATCCGATATCCTAAAAGTCAACTTCCAGTTAAACTTATGAACTTTCCAAACCTTCAAATTTCCAATTTTCGCCAATTTGTGCCGAAACCTTCTAGAAACATCCAAATGCAAATCTGGGCATACACCCAAGTCCAAAATCACCATACAGACCTACCAGAAATATCAAAACTCTATTTCGGAGTCAAATTCATTATATAAAGATCAAATAAAGTTACCGAGTAACAATGATGTTTTAAATAATTCAATTGACGAATACATCCCAAAGTCATCCCAGAACCCGGTGTCACAAGTGCATGAGAAAAATTTCTAGGAAGTATACACGTGATACAATATATGTCCGGAATACAAACTGGTAAAAGGAATAAAATTACAATACAATACATCTGAGAGAGACTCTGCCGGCTGCGGGTCGTCTTGAGAGGTGCAGCTCACCCAAGTTCCCATATGAACCATGCCACGATGCCAAGCGGGGCCACTAGATATACATGTACCTGTGCAATATTGCACATCAAGTGTAGTATGAGTACGAAAACAACGTGTACACAGTAAGTATACCGCCTAACCTCGAAGAGGTAGTGACGAGAGTTCGACTTTGACACTTGCTAGACGTCAATTACATATAAACAAAGATGACACTAAGCATGGATATCATAGGTAAAAAAACAAATAGTGATAGGAAATAACAACTTCTTCCACATATACAAACTTTAAATCCTCGTCATTTCAATTGACAATTTTTAATTCAAGGCCAGTAAACAGTTCAAAATATCATAAAGTAATCAGCAAGTATCATGCGCAAGAAATACCGAGGGTCAAACGACTCGAACCAACGATAAATATAAACTGTGCACTGCCGACGGGTCGAACGACTCGAACGATAAATCTATTACCCCGCTCGCGAATCGATCATGCGACGCGGTCATATATAAATAATAGATTTATCTTGCTCGCGAATCATACATGCGACTCAGGTACTCATAGATACATACATTCACACAATAAATTCACATTTTATCAGGAAAACAATCACCCAAGGAGGTGATAAAATTCTCTTTTAATGGACGCGAAGATAGTATTTAAATATTTTCCAAAAATTCATTTACCAAGTTCGATAAGGTGTAATCGTTTCCAAATTCATCAATAAAGTTACAAGTATGGCAAATAAAACATGCTTTTGGGTCCTAGATTACCCAGACATAAGCATAATAGTAGCTACGCACGGACTCCCGTCAATCGTGCGCACGTAGCCCCCACAGATAGCAGCACATATTTAATTATTTCATCTATGGGGACAATTCCCTCTTACAAAGTTAAAAACAAGATTTACCTCGCTCCGAAGATTCATAACCGGCCTCCAAGCCCTTCCGAGGACTCATATTGATGCACTACGCCAATAACTAACCAAATAACGTGCAAACCAATGAAAATATACTCTAATACTTATAACAATTCAATTTATATAAATTTCCAACTCTGCTCGGAAAGTTGACAAAATTTTCCTCGGGCCCACGTGCTCGGATTCCGAAATTTTTTGAAGATAAAGATTACCCATAAATTTATGAAACCATATATACAATTCTCTCTCAATGTATTGCTCAAATTCGTGGTAACAATCCAAAAATACAAATTCTAGGTTTACTCCCAAATCCCATAATTTCCACAAATTCCCATGTCCAAATCCGCATATTATCATCTATTTAATTAATAAATGGGAAGAAACCACTTACCTAGAGTTGCTTGATGAAAATCTCTCCTTGAAGCTCTCCAAAATCGTCCAAGACAAATGAAAAATGGGAGAAAAAGGGCCAAATCCCGTCTTAAAATACACACTGCCCAGACCCGACCTCCGGACATGCGGCCTCCAGCCTCGCACCAGCACTTGTGGCTTCCTCCTCCCCAGCAGGGCTCAGCACCTGCGCTCCCTCTTCCACATCTGCGCTTCCGCAGGTGCGGAAATAACCTCGCACCTGCGCCCCCATTCAAGCCAGCCAAAATCCGCATCTACGACGCCAAGGCCGCACCTGCGGCTCCGCAACTGCTGCCCTTGTTGCGCAGGTGCGGTCACACCAAACACCAGCAACCTTAGCCTTTCCCAACTTCCAAATTCGATCCGATAACCATTCGGAATCCACCCGGGGCCCCTGGGACCCTTTCCAATCATACCAACCAGTTCCAAAATATAATGCGGACCTGCTCGAGGCCTCAAATCACATCAAATAACATCGAAACAATGGATCGCAACTCAATTCAATCCTTATGAACTTTGAAATTTCCAACTTCTACATTCGATGCCGAAACCTATCAAAACACGTTCGATTGACCCCAAATTTTGCACGCAAGTCACATTCAACATTACATACCTGATCCAACTTTCGGAATCAGAATCCGACCCCGATATCAAAATTTCCACTTCCGATCGGGCTTCTTATAAACCTTCAAATTTCTAACTTTAGCCAAATGACTCCAAAATGACCTACGGACCTCTGAATTCACTTCTGATCACGCGGCTAACACCAGAATCACCATACGAACCTATTCCCAGACTCGGAATCCCGAATGGACATCAATAACACTGAAATGCACTTCAACCCAGACTTATGAAATTTTTTCTAAAATACTAACTTCCACAATATGCGCCGAAATGCTCCCGGGTCATCCAAAACCCGTTCTGAACTTATGCCTAAGTCCGAAATCATCATACGAACCTGCTGGAACCTTCAAATCCTGATTCTGAGGTCGTTTACTCAAAAATCCAATCTTAGTCAATTCTTCCAACTTAAGGCTTCTGAAATGAGAACTTCCTTTCCAATTCGACTTCAAACTTCCTGAAATTCAGTTCCAACCACGCCTACGAGTCATAATACCTGAAATGAAGCTGCTCATGGCCTTAAATCGCCAAACGACGCGCTAGAGCTCAAAATGACCGGTCGGGTCATTACATTCTCTCCCACTTAAACATGCGTTCGTCCTCGAACGCGCTAAGAACTGCTCTGGAGTTATCTGAAATTACCATTTTACCCTTCATACACCTACCTGTGCTGCCGTCACTCAGCTAAGCGAACTAGCTCGATCGAATCCGAAGATATCTTCTTTTATCCATTCAATAAGCTCAGAACCCAGTTCCAACTTCCGATATTATCTGCCAGGCTTGTTTCCAGTATATGAACACCGGATCAATCACTACACGAGGTACCACAACATGATTGCATGCTTTTGCTGACTTAGCACCATACAACGCATAATTCATCATTTAACCATAATGACATTCCCTGATCCTTAATAGCCAAAATTCCATGAATTTGATGCTCCCAATGCATCTCATGACATATATATAGGTCTTGCTATAACTCTTACGATACCACCGCTACATATGAGATGTGTAGAAGTTTACAACCAACTGTAGAGTCAACAAATCATTGAAACTCTTCTCTTGCCTAGAATCATCACCTCATTACGAACCAACTAATGTTATTTGTTCTTTAATATACTTTATACAATCTTATCGCACTGATCCCTGATCCGATAAATCTCATCTCACCCAGTATGAACTGCTCAGACAACATGTCACCCCAGACATGACCAATAGTCTCACATGATGCCACAATGCGCTAATAGTCCACAACTCGAACAAGATACATAAGGAAATGACTCAGGAAGGGACTACTCGACTCCTGCAACTAATATGAACTTTCCTCAGAAAATAGAAAGTAAAACACAAGAAAAATAAACATAGGGGACTGTACTCAACATCACACTGTTGCGGCGCGCAACCCAATCTAGATAACATAACCGTGGCGGCGTGCCACCTGATCCACCCATAAAGTTCATGTAAGGAGATACACACCGAGCTAAATTGCTCATTACCACAAAATATCAAATATCAGTCACAAGCACGCTAAGTGCATAATGGCATCCTGGGGAGACTGATAGAGACATACGCTACAAAACTCAAGAACAACTAGGTGCAATATATATACTCTGAATCTCAAGAGCTATCCCGCTCACATAACATCATCACTACACGGAATCTCAACACATAAGAAACTATCAAGCCGTTTCACAACTCACACGGCACAATCATAATATTACATGAAATGGACGAGGATGGAACAACATCTAATGTTCTAATACCTCTCCATGATAAGCGCTATACTGAAATGAACATACCTAACTCTTATGGAGTCCATAATTATATTTAAATCCATTCACAACCTTCAAGCCGATTCTGCTCGCACCGAGCTAGGCTAATAGCCTTACCAGGGTCCATAATAACCCACCTTTCCTCATAAAACGCAAGAAAATCCATCACAACCGGAGCAAAACCCCCACATCCGCAACCAAATGAACCGAGCGCCCTCCAGGCATAAACTCTCAAATAAAAAATATTATACTTCTTTATACTTGGTCTGAATCTTCAATCAATCAAGTGACTACATGTCATACTCCTACGATCTTCACGTGGAATACACTTCCATGACCTCATGCACTAGATAACAAGTCTGCACCTCCATACCACCAGCCACACAACTGCTGTAAAGCCTACCAAGAAACCTGCAACCAGAACGCAACGCCTCTTACACAACTACCGATCTCAGGTGATGCTGAAGACAATACCAGCTTACTCTAAACATCCAATCCCTTTCCTTGCTCATCCGATCTCGTGACATCCTTGCCAACACCGAACTGCTACCTTGATCCTCGCTTCCAAATTTCATACTGTTCGCTGCACCTAACATGCCAATATGCAATCGCACATGAATCTCGTCATAACTCCTGAACCACCAATAGGGTAAACACTTTATCACATAGAAACCTTTTACTTAACTCAATTCAAGAAAACCATAACAACACAGGAGTGAATTCTCATAATCACAAAACATGCAAATCCTCAAGTAATAGTCTATACCACCATACTCCTTCCGGGATCTTCCTACACATGACATGCCATAATACTTGAATGCTTCCAAATAAAACCAATTACGATGGCCATCAAGCACTCACACGCACCGTCATAACTCACATGCATAACTAATCATGCTAAAAGGACTGACTACTGCCGCCACTGCACCAATTCCACCATGGCTGACCATCTAACTTGTCCAAATTTCCATTACTCGCGTCATTCTCAAACTCCACTTCTGCAGGACATAACTGATTCACCCGTATACCTCCAACTAAAATTGATACGACGCTTAGCCACGCACTCAACTTATCAACAACAGACTTCCCCCACTTTGCTCAAGCCATAGATCAAGATGAACAATAACTCACCTTAGGGATGATGATAACTCCAAATCAACACATAGAAACTCAATTTGCACTCACTTCGAGTGATTCCATTCCACGAGACTACTTTGTATCCAAGCCCATGAATCGTTTCATGCTCTCCTTGCATGCATATTCACATCTTCGACCGATATATCCATTCTAATAACCTTTCTATGAACCCGAAGTCATTTCTCCCTTCTATGAACCCAAATGCTACTCCGCACGCCGAAGATAACGTAGAACACTCCAACTATTTTTTTTTCTCTTTCCCATAATTCCGCTGCAAAAGCTCGATTCTTGACCATACCGCGGGCTTGAAATCCTTAGACAGCACATTCTGACCTTCAAATTTACTAGGACCACTATTGAGAGTCACCCACTTTGGCTTGGTCCCTAATACTATCAACTCCACGGCTTCGCTGGTACCTGAACACCCATCTTGAATAAGCACCCGACTGAATCACTTCCCTTGAAAATTACCTCTGCACTAAGCATAAATCCTGAATCCTTCCAAAGCCTAAACCTGATTCCATAAGGCCAACCTTTGCACACATTTATCAAATCCTATGCTCAATTGCTACTCACGCCTTCTTCCCTTGGCTGTGATAACCCACTAATATGCCGATGACCAGAATTTTCTCCAGTAGATACCCATGCAACCCAATCGCTGGCGGAGGAACTCTCCCACTTATCCTGAAGCCGCTATCACACAAATATGGAACTCACCAAGAATCTTCCTTCCTTGTTGACATGATCCTGCATAACCAACTCGCCAAATTCCTTGAAATCCTTCCGTTAGCATTTCGCAAGCACTCTGAGTCATTAACCACATTCTCATATCCGACCTCTTGCTGAATAGTCAGTAAAATCCCTCGCAAAACTCCGCCAACCATGCAACCACTAGCCTGCTCACAGAAGATAACCTACCTGCAAAAATTACCAACTGACACCTTCCAACGACGCTGTGCTGCACAATCTCTACAACCTCAATATCCCATCCTACGCCCGTTCTCATTTACCAACTTTACCATTTCGTCCGCTCCTCGTGGACATCTACTAAATGCGCGACAATATTTTCTAGTTCACAGTTATGCTGTATCCTTCTTCATATCGAACGACTCCTCTCTGTTGTATCCAATCTTCTGCCAAAATAGACAATATTTCAATTTAAGTCCGTGGACCCAATCACCATCCACTAAACTTCTCAAATCGCTCCAAACTTCTCCTCAGGATGTGCAACTATCTTACCACAGAACTCATATACTACGCTGGCACTCTCCCACTTTGGTCAAACTCACTCCTTCAAGCAACTTCTCGACTTCCGCTTCTTACACCTGGCTTTCTAGAAATTTAACCATTGCCTGACACTTCCCACATGTCTTTCCTCATCGTATGATGCCCAGTTGTTGCCTCAAATAAATATCATTCTCTGTAGCACTTAAACCCCCAGACCGCCACAACCTCAAAACTCTCTCTCTGAAGATCATCTTCCTCGAGCCGCCTGCATTAGAAGTACTTATTCACTCCTGAACCACCGCACACCACGATCTTTGACAATCGCTTCTTCAATATTACTTCACATTACTCTGACCCAATGCTACCAAATAAACCATAACACCGATGAACTTAACACATCCTATTCGATCAAAGAAGACGATGCCACATCATAGGTGAAGACTCCACCTCACTTGAAAACACCCAGTATCGTTACTCTATCAACCCAAACTCGAACAATTCTAGTCCAATTGCCTTTCCTCCGTCGAAAATAAAATACCGAATTCTCGAAATCATGCTCTGAGTAGAACTCCTATCAAGTCATTCACTGTCCCAACATATGGGCAAGAATCCTACCGCTACATCAATTACTGCGCGATAAACATTCATGAGCATTATAACAACCTGAGCATAGCCTCAAAACTCTCAGAAATACAACTACTGAGCTGAAACAACATAATATCCTTCGGCAAAGCAACGACAATAGCCCCAACCAACTATGCATGGAGAAACATCACGCACCACATCTGTAGCATCATTATAGTTCTTAAATTCTCAATTTATATCAAACGCTTCGCGACACGTAAGATTGAGTAAGAAGAAGCGTAGGCATAAGCCTCAAAGGGATCAAACCGCACGATAAGGAATCAAGAAGTGAAGTACTCCTAACAGTCATGTAGCCTCTCGAAGATAAGTACAGACGTCTCTGTACCGATCCGCAAGACTCTACTGGACTTACTCATGACTTGTGAGACCTAAGGGAACCTAGTGCTCTGGTACCACGTTATCACGACCCAAAATCCATCAAGGTCGTGATGGCACCGGCACCACAGTCAGGAAAGACAACACTCAATGGTTAATTAAATTCCTATTTTAGTACTTTTGAAAATCGTTACTTTTTATTTCATTATATAAAGATCAAATAAAGTTACCGAGTAACAACGATGTTTTAAATCATTCAATCGACGTATACATCCCAAAGTCATCCCAGAACCCGGTGTCACAAGTGCATGAGCAAAATTTCTAGGAAGTATACATGTGATACAATATTTGTCCGGAATACAAACTGGACACAAGAATAAAAGTACAATACAATACATCTGAAGGAGACTCCGCCGGCTGCGGGTCGTCTCGAGAGGTGCAGCTCACCCGAGTTCCCATATCAACCATGCCACGATGCCAAGCGGGGCCACTAGATATACATGTACCTGTGCAATAAAAATGCACAGTAAGTGTAGTATGAGTTCGAAAACAATGTGTACTCCGTAAGTATCCCGCCTAACCTCGAAGAGATAGTGACGAGAGGTTGACTTTGACACTTGCTAGAGGTCATTCAATATAAACAAGGATGACACTAAACATGAATATCATAGGTAAATAACAAATAGTGATAGCAAATAACAACTTCTTACACATATACAAACTTTAAATCCTCGTCATTTCAGTTGACAATTTATAATTCAAGGCCAGTAAACAGTTCAAAATCTCAGAAAGTACTCAGCAAATATCATGCACAAGAAATACCGAGGGTCGAACGGCTCGAACCAACGATAAATATAAACTGTGCACTGCCGAAGGGTCGAACGAATCGAACCATAGATGTATCTATTACCCCACTCGCGAATCAATCATGCGACGCAGTCATATATAAATAAAAGAGTTACCTTGCTTACGAATCATACATGCGACTCAGGTACTCATAGATACACACATTCACATAATAAATTCACATTTTATCAGGAAAACAATCACCCAAGGAGGCGATAAAATTCTCTTTTAATGGACGCGAAGATAGTATTTAAATATTTTCCAGAAATTCATTTACCAAGTTCGATAAGGTGTAATCGTTTCCAAATTCATCAATAAAGTTACACGTATGGAAAATAAAACATGCTTTTGGGTCCTAGATGTCACGACCCAAACCCCACGCGGGTCGTGATGGCGCCCAACACCGGGGTCAGGCAAGCCAACGGTTGCTTACTAGTGAAGTTTTCCTTATTAACATACCAACCCCACATGTTTCCCAAAGTCTTACACTTAACTTATTTAAAATAGAAGCGGAAGCATTTATCAATTTAAGTACATACAACCAAAATGATCGTGATCCAATACATACATACATATATATATATATATATATATATATATATATATATATACAGTCCCAAAATAGAATCTACTAAGTGCGTGCCAGGAACTAGTGTCACAAGTCAACAGGCGACTAGTAGAATATACAAAAGATGATACAAGAGGTACTACTGTCTGAAAGGATATATAAAGAAATAAACAAAAGATAACTCCATAGCATAGCTGGAAATCTCCAAGTGAGGCAGCTCACCATGGAATCAGGTCCGGAATATGTCAAGCTCCGGTCGGATAACTAGAACCACCAGCCCCAGAACCTGTACAGTTAAGTACAGAAGTGCATCAGTACATAAATATATATATGTACCCAGTGAGTATCCCGCCTAACCTCGAAGAGGTAGTGACGAGAAGTCGACATGACACTCACTAAGCTCCAACAACATAAATTAACAGAATGCAATAAAAATAGTAGGCATGTAATACAGTGAAGCAACAAGTATATATATGTAAGCTACTGATATCCAGGAAGAATACTGAGGATAAATAAAACAATTTCCACTTCAATTTTTCCCAAATATCTGTCAGATCAATTTAATAACAAATAAAGCATACACATACAGGGTGAGGACAACCGGACGGAGTCACAGGATAGTCACGGTCGCGCACCGTCGAAGGATCGATCAACCCGTCCCAAAAGTGCACCTCAAAAACTCTCTATGCACTACCGAAGGATCTATCAGCCCGTCCCAAAAGTGCATCTCTCAACCTCTCTACGCACTGCCGAAGGATCGATCGGCTCGTCCAAAAGTGCGTCTCTCAATCTCTCCATGCACTGCTGAGGGATCGACATGCCCGTCCCAAAAGTGCATCTCTCAATCTCTCTGCGCACTACCGAAGGATCGATCGGCCCGTCCCAAAAGTGCGCCTCTCAATAGAGTGTGGGAAATCACACTCCGCTCGCGGAATACAATTTGCGAAGCGGTCACATGCACATACATCATTCCTTTTTAAAAGAGAATGCCTTTCCATAGTCAAATTTCTTACAAGATTTTCTCAAATTTTATAACTTCGGGAATGTAAAGAATATGAAATGTAAATTCAGCACGCATATAGTTCATATCAAATAAAACACAAGGCATGATGTGGGCCTAACTACCCGGACATAATAAAAATAGTCGCTACGTACGGATTCTCGTCACTTTGTACGTACGTAGCCCCCACAATTATCACATATAGCATTTAAATCACCTAGGGGGACAATTCCCCCTCACAAGGTTAGAAAGGAGACTCACCTCGTGATGAAACCAACTCTCGGATTAAGGATGCGTCCGAATCTCCGAAATCTACCCTCGACGGCTCGCAACTAGCCAAATATAGTATAATTTCATCAACTCATGATCCAAGAAGAAGAATTAACCTATTAACCCAAAATTCATCATTCTTGAAGAATTACCCAATTTTAACTCTGAGCTCGCATGCTCGAATATCGAGAATTATTGAAGGGGTCGCTTTCTCGTAGCCTAAGGATCAAGATTATGTAACTTTACTGGAATGCATGACAATCATTGGTGATTTATAAAATTCTTAAGAACCCTAACTTGTACTACCCAAATTCTTGTTTTTTTTTTATGTTTTAGTAATTAATTCTAGTTGAATTCCATGTAAAATTTAGGAAAATAGAGAGGAACTACTCACCTTAGCACTATATAGGTCGTGGAGGGTGCTGCTCAAGCTTGAAGGCTCTCTAATGGACTTTGGATTGAGAAATAATGAAGAAACCCCATATTTTAAACATTTAAATAAGTCTGCCTACAGGTGTTTCCGCACCTGCGACCTAGGGACCGCAGGCCCGCACCTGCGAGAAAGGAACTGCACCAGCGAAAAATGGCGAGGGGGCTGGGGATTGCACATGCGGAGGGGTTTCCGCACCACCGGACCCACTCCTGCAAAAATTGTTCCGCACCTGCGAAGATAGGGGGCCCCCTGGGTTTTCGCACCTGCGAGGCTGGGACCGCAGGAGCGGTCCCGCACCTGCGGCTGGGCAACCGCACCTGCGGTCACACCAGCAACAGCTGCACCAGCAATTGTTTTAGCTGGTTTTTGGCCTCGTTAGGTGCCCAGGAGGCACCTGGGCCCACCCGAGCCCAAATCAAAATATACCAACGAGTCCCAAATCATAATACAGACTCGCTCGAGCCTTTGAAAAATCCAAAACAACGCTTAAACTCAAAATCACACCCCCAAAACCCAAGAACCACACTTAGGAATTTTAAGTTTTCTAGACTTCACTCACAACGCGCCGAACCGACCTATACAACTCGGAATGACCCCAAATTTTGCAGGCAAGTCATAATTAACATAACAGAACTATTCGCGGTCTTGGAATTCCGTTCGGACCTCGATAACACAAAAGCACGTCCCAAACCAAAATATGAACTTAAGGAACTTCTTATTTCAATATTGGGCGCTGAAATGCCCCCGAGTCATCAGAAACCCAATCCGAACATACGCCCAAGTCCGAAATCATCACCCGAAACTACCGAAACCGATGAAACTTCCGAGGTCGTTTACCCAAAATATTGACCGAAGTCAAACTTGGCCTTAAAGGCTAACATTAAGGAACTAATTGTTCCTATTGCAATCTAAACACCTCCGAAACCCGGACCATTAGTCCCCGCAAGTCATAAATCATAAAAAAGCCAATATGGGAAGTTTCATTTGGGGGAACGGGGTCCAATAACAAAAAATGACCGGTCGGGTCGTTAAACTAGACTACCCAGACATAAGCATAATAGTAGCTAAGCACGGACTCCCGTCACCTCGTGCGTACGTAGCCCCCAAAAATAGCAACACGTATTTAATTATTTAACCTATGGGGATAATTCCCTCTTACAAGGTTAGAAAGGAGACTTACCTCACTCCGAAGATTCATAACCGACCTCTAAGCCCTTCCGACGACTCACATTGATGCACCACGCCCAAAACAAACAAAATATCGGGCAAACCAATGAAAATATACTCTAATACTTATAACAATTCTATTTATATAAATTTCCAACTCCGCTCGAAAAGTTGACAAAATTGCATTCAGGCCCACGTGCCCGGATTCCGAAATTTTTTGAAGATAAAGATTACCCATAACTTTACGAACCCAAATATACAATCCTCTCTCAATTTCATGCTCAAATTCGTTGTAACAATCCGAAAATACAAATTCTTGGTTTACTACCAAATCCCATAATTTCTACAAATTCTCATGTCCAAATCCGCATATTATCATGTATTTAATTAAAAAATGGGAAGAAACCACTTACCTAGAGTTGCTTGATGAAAATCTCCCCTTGAAGCTCTCCAAAATCGTTCAAGCCAAATGAAAAATGGGAGAAAAATGGCCAAATCCCGTCTTAAAATACACACTGCCCAGATCGGACCTCCGCACCTGCGGCCTCCAGCCTCGCACCTGCGCGCCCGCAGGTGCGTCCATGCACCCACACCTGCGGCTTCCTCCCCAGCCGGGCTCCGCACCTGCGCTCCCTCTTCTGCATCTGCGCTTCTGCATGTGCGGAAATAACCTCGCACCTGCGCCCCCAATTGAAGCCAGCCAAAATCCGCATCTGTGACGCCAAGGCTGCACCTGCGGCTCCGCAACTGCGGCCCTTGTTGCGCAGGTGCGGTCGCACCAGACACCAGCAGCCTTAGCCTTTCCCAACTTCCAAATTCGATCCGATAACCACCCGGAATCCACCTGGGCCCTCGGGACCACGTGCAATCACACCAACCAGTTTCAAAACATAATGCGGACCTGCTTGAGGCCTCAAATCACCTCAAATAACATCGAACCATTGGATCGCAAGTCAATTCAATCCTTATGAACTTTGAAATTTCCAACTTCTACATCGATGCCGAAACCTATCAAAACACGACCGATTGACCCCAAATTTTGCATGTAAGTCACATTTAACATTACGGACCTGCTCCAACTTTAGGAATTGGAATCCACCCCGATATCAAAATTTCCACTTCCGGCCGGACTTCTTAAAAACCTTCAAATTTCTAACTTAAGCCAAATAACTCCAAAATGACCTACGGACCTCTGAATTCACTTCCGATCGCGCTCCTAACACCAAAATCACCATATAAAGCTATTCCCAGACTTGGAATCCCAAACGAACATCAATAACACTGAAATGCACTTCAACACAGACTTATGAAATTTCTTCTAAAATATTAACTTCCACAATATGTGCCGAAACGCTCCCGGAGCATCCAAAACCCATTCCGAACCTATGCCGAAGTCCGAAATCATCATACGAACCAGCTAGAACCTTCAAATCCTGATTCTGAGGTCGTTTACTAAAAAATTCAATCTTAGTCAATTCTTCCAACTTAAGACTTCCGAAATGAGAACTTTCTTTCTAATTCGACTCCGAACTTCCTGAAATTCAGTTCCGACCATGCCTACAAGTCATAATACCTGAAATGAAGCTGCTCATGGCCTTAGACCGCCAAACGACGCGCTAGAGCTCAAAATGACCGGTCGGATCGTTACATATATACCACAAGAAATTCTAATATCAACCGATAATCATAGATTATAAGTGCAAATAAATACAATAAAGTCTAAATCATAACCCAAAACCCGGTATCACAAATCATGAGCAATTAAAATAGGAGCAAAATTATCTCAAAGATAAACATCAATGTCTTAAAATATATAATATTGTTTGGAAGAAAGATTAGTAACAAAAGTTAAAGAGACTTTAAATCCCGGAAACTAATCTAAGATGCTCACCACTAATAGTCTGCAAGAATTGGGAGAAGCTTGGTGCGATGATTCTTCAGTTTAAACGGGTCAATGGTTAGACCCAATTGTCAAAACTAACTATTGTCATATACTTTAAATACAATGCAATGCAAATAAAAAATGCTCAATTTTTTTAAATGTAAAGAACTGAAACTTTGAGTGTTCAAACAAAATTGAAAAATCGTACCATACTTACAATCCAAGTAAAAAACAAACGATTAGTGATTTGATTTGATTTGGTATTATGAAAACCTCGACCACAATTGATTTGGTTTAATATTAACTAAAAAGGCCAAATCGAAACCAAAACCTCCGACATTACATAAATATAATTTCTTTAAAATATTTTATACATAAAAATATTTATTTTAATATGTATAAATATTTCTTAAAAGTTTTTTAATAGTTTTTGTCTTTAACGTATTCTTTTTGTCTGGACATAGAATTTTTGAATGGTCTAATAAAATTTATAGTCTATAGATGTTAGTAGGTTAAATAAATCCCAAATGAAGACCAAATTAATGATAATGATAATAAAAGAATAAATCCAACATTAGGAATGAAAATATTGATGGATATCCTTTTTTGTCACGACCCAAAATTCTTCCGAAGGAGTCATGATGACACCTAGTCTCTAAAACTAGGTAAGCCTAACAGATATCGAAACGATAACAAATTCTACTAAACAGTTTATGAACCTGAACAAGAAATTTCTAAATATCCAAATAGTCTTAACATGATACAATAGTCCAAAATCGGTAGTACAATTCATAACCCTTTCTAGCAGTATATTTAAATAATGAATACATCATTGTTCCAGAATAGAAGGAAACAATGGAAATAAAGACAATAGAAGGTGACTTCAGAGCCTGCGAACGCCCTATAGGTGTACCTTGAAGTCTCCATCCACATCAAGCATAAGTCTCAAAATTGATTTGATCCGAAGTACCTGGTTTTGCACAAAAAAATGTGCAGAAGCGTAGCATGAGTACACCACGGTGGTACACAATAAATATCAAGATTAACCTCGGTAGAGTAGTAATGAGGCCAGGCCAAGACATATACTGAGCATCTAAACCTGTGCAGGATATGGCATAAAGCTAACAAGGAATATCAAAGAAATGCCAATAGCAGACATAAATCAGATTACGCACAATAGTAACAATAAGGGAAACACGAATGACAACGAGAAATAACTAAGTAATTAAACAACAATAAAGTAGATAAAACGATGTCAACTCAACTCAACCAATCAAATAATTTGTAATACACAATTTCAACAATCCCACTTCTCGTAATCTCACATCATAAATCACAACTTTTAAACCTTTAACGCGCATGGCATCTTGTTCCCACATCTTTTCATCTCACTTGGCACGGAAAAATCCATGTGCAACTCGGTACATAATATCCGTGTCAAATACTAATTAAGATGTTCAAGAGATTTTTTATTTATATATCATGAAGTAAAATTTCAGTTTGTAGACCAAGTAGGAAATCAATGAGAAAGATGGGTTTATTTCAGAAAACATTTGGGTGAAGAAAATAATTTTCCAATGAAATACAACATCGGATACACTATTAAATTTAATATAGAATTTATTAGATTAAAACATAGTAATCAATTGAAATAAAATATGACAACTATTAGAAATGGTAAATATAGAAATTGTCACAACTCAAATTCCATTAAAGGCCGCGATGGCGCCGAACATCACTGTCAGACAAGCCAACACTAAATAATCAATTTAGTTCTCGTTTTAGTATTTTGAAATAATGATTTTTCTTAAATTTAATAGTAAAAACTTTACAGAATAAATAATAATGTTGTAACAATTTCAATACTGAATAACCGGTAATCATCCCAAAACCCGGTGTCACAAGTACATGAGCGTCTACTAAGGAATAAAATAAAGTACAATAAATGTCCCAAAAAAACAATTTGGACAAAAAGGGAAATACCAATACTCTGAAAGTGACTCTGCTAGCTGCGGGTCGTCTCGAGAGACGCAACTCATCTAAGTCTCCGTATCAACCATACCGCTGCGCCACTAGACATGCATGTGCATGTGCAATAAAAATGTATAGCAAGTGTACTATGAGTACGAAAACAACGCGTACCCAGTAAGTATCCAGTCTAACCTCAAAGAAGTAGTGACGAGAGATCGACTTCGACACTTACTAGTGGTCCAATAATATCAGGTACACTAAATAAGTGAATAAATATGAAACAGAGTAAATATATGAAATAAACATGTATAAGATACATGGTGCAATTCCCCTCTTTACCATTTTACTCAAGCTCTCAACTAGTAAGTTTCCTCCGTAACCGGAGGATATATATGTAGATATAGTGGATATCATCAAGAGGTTGTCATAATTCAAATCAGGGAAAAAACCTCAGATACAGTAGCTTCTAGCCAAATGTTACACACGATTCCATGAGAAATAATATATATATATATATATATATATAGGAAATGCCGAGGCGTACAACCCGATCCAACATAAAAGTAAATTGTGCACTGCCAGAGGGTCGAATGGCACGAAACATAGATGCATCTATTATCCCGCTCGCGAATCATACATGCGACGCAGTCAAAATTTAAAAGAATTACCCCGCTCGCGGATCATACCTGCGACACGGTTACACATAGATTTCTTAAGTTATTATAGTATTCTTCCATTGTTTTCAAAACATGAGATTTCAATGAAAACTTTTAAGAATCTAAAATTTTTTCTCAATTTCAACTCCATTCAAAATATTTATTAAGCAAACTCAATCCCGCTCTTTCTCAAGGCAAACAATAAACATAAATCAATAACAATATCAACAAGGCATGATGTAAGCCTAAAACTACTCAGACATAGGTATAGCTAGTAGCTACGTACGGACTCTCGTCACCTCGTGCGTACGTAGCCCCCACAAATAGAAGAAAATAGTAATTTAGTTCACCTATGGGGTTAATTCCCTCTTACAAGGTTAAAAAGGAGACTTACCTCGCTCCGAAGTTCCATAACCGGCTCTCAAGCCCTTCCGATGACTCAAACCGACGCCCAACGCTCCAAAACTAGTCAATAATGATGCAAACTTATTAATATATACTCAAATACTCATTAAAATCCTATTTATGACAATTCCCAACTTCGCTTGAAAAGTCAAGAAAATCACCCTCGGGCCCACGTGCCCGAATTTTAAAATTGTTTGAAGATAAACCTTGCCCATGATATCACGAACTCAAATATATAATTTATTCTCAATTACATGTCCAAAATTAGTGGTCACAATTCGAACATACAAGATTTTAGGTTTTTCCACCAACACCCCAATTTCTACTAATTTCCATGTTCAAATCTACGTAAACTCGTGTATTTAACTCAAAATTGTTAAGAAAGCACTTACCCCATTATGATTTATGAAGATGACACTCCAATGTGCTCCAAAATCGGCTCCCATGGGTGAAAATGAAATGAAATAGAGCCAAACCCTCATTTTTAAATAAGACAATGCCAACCCCGACATTCGCACCTGTGGTCCAGTAGCCGCACCTGCAGCTTCGCGGGTGCGAGACACTCTTCCACTTCTGCGCCCTCTTCCGCTTCTGCGAGAGGCTTTTCGCTTCTACGTTTACGCAGATAAGGACAAAAGCTTCGCACCTGCATGCCTTCACCTGGCCGGCCTGCTCGCTCCTGCGACCCCAATGTCACATCTGCGCCCTCCGCACCTTCGGCCAATACCTCGCAGGTGCGGGTACACTAGATATCAGCTGTCTCAACTCTTCTTACAAATTCCAAATTCGATTCGTTAACCACCCGAGATCCATCTGAGGCCCCTACGACCCCGTCCAATTACACCGACCAGTTTCAAAACACCTTACGAACTTAGTCGAGCCTTGAAATCACATCAAACAACATCGAAATCACGAATCGCAACCTGATTCAAGCTTAATAAACTTCAGAACTTCAAACTTCAACATTCGATGCCGAAACCTATCAAATCACGTCCGATTGACCTCAAATTTTGTACACAAGTCACATTTCACATTAGGACCTACTCCAACTTCCGGAATCGGAATCCGACCCCGATATCATAAAGTCCACTTCCGGTCAAACTTCTCAAAAACCTTCAAATTTCTAACTTTCGCCAAACGACTACAAAATGACCTACAGACCTCCGAATCCACTTCCGGATGTTCTCCCAATACCAGAATCACCATACGGATCTATTCCAATACTCAGAATCCGAAATGAACATTGATAACATTGAAATGCACTTCAACCCAGATTTATGAGATTCTTCCAAAAAGCGAACTTCCACAATAGGCACCAAAATGCTCCCGGGTCATCCATAACCTGATCCGTGCATACGCCCAAGTCCAAAATCATCATACGAACCTGTTGGAACCTTCAAATATCGATTCCGAGGTTGTTTACTCAAAACACAATCTTAGTCAATTCTCTAACTTAAAGCTTCCAAAATGAGAATCTCCTTTCCAAATCAACTCTAAACTTCCCGAAATTCAATTCCGACCACGCGTACAAGTCATAGTACCTGAAGGGAAGCTGCTCATGGCCTCAAACCGCCGAATGACGCTCTAGATCTCAAAACACCCGGTCGAGTCGTTACATTCTCTCCCACTTAAACATACGCTCGTCCTCGAACGTGCTAATAGTTGCTCCGGGGTTGCCCAAAATATTTGTTTAACACCTCATGCACCTACCTGTGCTACCACAACCCAGCTGAGCATATCAGCCCAAGTAAACCTACATATCCTTCCTTTTATTTAGTAAAATAAGCTTAGAGCCAAATTCCAACATTTGAAATCTTCTACCAGGTCTGTTTCCAACACATGAATACCGTACCCATCACTACACGATGTACCGATACGTGATTGCTTATTTGTTCTGAATCCACTCCATGCACTGCATAACCCACCCGACCATAACAACATCCACTGATAATAATAGCCGACATTCCACGAATCTGATGCCTATAACACACCCCATGACACATATAAGTCCTGTTCCAACTCTTGCAATACTGCCACGATGAAAGAGATGTGTAGAAATTCACAACTGCTGCCTAGTCAACAAATCATTGAATCTCTCCTCTTGACTAGAATCATCACTCCATTATGAACCAAATCCATAGCCATTTTGACTAGAATCATCACTCCATTATGAACCAAATCCATAACCAAATTCAAAACATCGCGAACCCAAATCCACATTCATCCTGGGTGACCTTATATCACGAGACCATGATGTCTCAAATCTCACGAACCATCTCATACCCTCCTTGCGTGCATATTCACATCCTCAACTGGTACACCCATTCTGATAATTCCTCGAACAATCCATAGCCATTTTCTTCGATCCTCCAAAGTTGCACCGTATACCCAATGATAACATAAAACGTCCCATGTCCTTAGGCACTGTACTCAAATTATTGAATCCCACCAGGACCATTGTTGAGGATCACCTATTCTGACTTGGCCCCGAATATAAGCCAAACTCTACTGCTCTGCTAGCACGTGAACACCCTATCCAAGAACCACCCATCTGAATTCTTTTCTCTTGTACATCACTCCTACTAGAAGCAGAAACTCTAAGTTTTCCCAAACTGAACATGAATTGATAAGGCTAGTTATAGAACATATTCTTCAAATCCTTTTCTCAAATTACCACTGATGTTCTCTTTCCTTAGTCATAGTTACCCATCAATATGCCGATAACCAGAAACGTCATAAGTAGATAACCATACGATCCAATCGTAGGCGGTGGGACTCTCCCACTTAGCTTGGAGCGTCCCGTTACATAACTCTGGAACCCACCAAGATTCTTTATCCCCCTATTGACATGATCTTGCACAATCAACCCGCCGAATTTTCTCGAAACCTTACTGTTAAAAACTTCATGAACACTCTGAATCACTAGCCACATGCACATATTCGACCTTTCCTAGATAATTAGTAGAATCCTTCGTAGAAGATTTGTCAACACCACAAGACCGCTAACCCACTCACAAGAGATAAGCCACCCGTGAAGATTACATGCCAAAATCTTCCAACAGCGCTGCAATGAGTATTCTTACTATGAAATCCTTAAACCATCCTGAGCCCGTGCCCATTCACCAGCTGTACAAGTCCGCTCACTCCTCATGGGCATCAACTAAAGGTGCGATCATACATCCCAATCCAGGTTCATGTTGTATTATTATTCATATCAAGCAACTCCTTTTCTGTCGTACCCAACCTTCCTCCTCATAGCATCCAATATTCCAAATTTTGCCCATAGACCTAGTCATTGTCCACCATAAATCCCAAATCACTCTAAACTCTTCTCATGGAGTGTAGTCATCCTACTACAGAACTCATGTGCTACTCTGCCACTCTCCCACTTTGGTCAAAATCACTCTTTTAAGCAACCATTCGACTCCCGTTCCTCACTCTTGACCTACAAAAAATTTAACCATCGCAAGGCACCCCCTACATCTACTTCCTCATTCTTCGCTGCCCAGTTGTTTCCTTAAGGGAAAATCTATTTATGTAGCACTTGAACCAATAGATTGCTACTAAGTTTAAACCCTTTCAAAGGTCATCTTTCTCGAGTCATCAACACCAGAAACACCAATTCACTCCTGAACCACCGCACACCGTGATCTCTGATAGCCGCTTCTCAGGTACTATTCATAATACTCTGCCCCAAAGGCGAATAGAAGAAAACCATAACACTGGCGAACTTAATGTATTCAACAGGGACAATGACGCCACATCACAGATGAAAATTCCACCATGCTCGAAAATACCAAGTCTCGTTGCTCCATCAACCAACCCGAACACTCATGGGCCGGTTGCCTTTCCTCCACCAAAAATAAAATACTAAATCTCTGAATCACGCACCGAGTAAACCTCCTTCCAGGTCATTCAATGCTTCAACGCATGGACAAGCACTCTACCATTACACCAATACTGTGTGATAACAACGCACAAATTGTCATAACAATTAATGCCAATTCTCAAAACCTTAAGTAATACTGATACTGATTTGAAATGATGGAACGGCCTTCCGCAAGGCGATGACAATAGCCCGATCAAATACGCAGGGAGGAACATCCACACCACATCTGTAGTACCATTACATTTTCTTCAATTCCAAATTTATAATAAGCGCTTCGCGTCGCATAAGATTGAATACGGAAGAAATAAAGGCATAAGCCTCAAAGGAATCAAATAGCAGGATGAGGAATCAAGAAGGGAAGTACTCCTAACAGCTAGCCTTTCGAAGATAAGTACAGACGTCTCCGTACCGACCCAAAGACTCTACTAGACATGCTCATCACTCGTGAGACCTAAGTGAACCTAGTGCTCTGATACCATATTGTCACGACCAAAATTCCATTAAAGGTCGTGATGGTGCAGGACACCACTGTCAGGGAAGCCAACACTAAATAATCAACTTAGTTCTCGTTTTAGTATTTTGAAATCATGATTTTTCTTCAATCTAATAGTAAAATATGAACTTTACAGAATAAATAATAATGTTGTAACAATTTCAATACTGAATAACCCATAATCATCCCAAAACCTAGTGTCACAAGTACATGAGCGTCTACTAAGGAATAAAATAAAGTACAATAACTGTCCGGAATTCAATTTGGACAGAAAGGGAAATACCAATACTCTGAAGGAGACTCTGCTAGCTGCGGGTCGTCTCGTGAGATGCAGCTCACCTAAGTCTCCATATCAACCATACCGCTGCACCCACTAGGCCACTAGACATGCATGTTCCTATGCAACAAAAATGTATAGCAAGTGTAGTATGAGTACAAAAATAACGCGTACCTAGTAAGTATCCAGTCTAACCTCGAAGAAGTAGTGATGAGAGGTCGACTTCGACACTTACTAGTGGTCCAATAATATCAGGTACAGTAAGGAAGTGAATAAATATGAAACAGAGTAAATATATGAAATAAACATGTATAAGATACGTGGTACAATTCCCCTCTTTATGATTTTACTCAAGCTCACAACTAGTAAGTTTCCTCCGTAACCAGAGCATATATATGTAGATATGGTGGATATCATCAAGAGGTTGTCATAATACGAATCAGGGAAAAACCCTCAGATACACTGGCTTCTAGCCAAATATTACGCACGNTCCTATATATATATATATATAGGAAATGCCGAGGCCTACGGCCCGATCCAACATAGAAGTAAAATGTGCACTGCCAGAGGGTCGAATGGCGCGAACCATAGATGTATCTATTACCCCGCTCGCGAATCATACATGCAACGCAGTCACAATTTAAAAGAATTACCCCGCTCGCGAATCATACATGCGACGCGGTTACACATAGATTTCTTAAGTTATTATAGTATTCTTCCATTCTTTTCAAAACATGATATTTCAATGAAAACTTTTAAGAATCTCAAAATTTTCCTCAACTTCAACTCCTTTCAAAATATTTAATAAGCAAACCCAATCCCTCTCTTTCTCAAGCCAAACAATAAACATAAATAGCTACGTATGGACTCTCATCATGTCGTGCGTATGTAGCCCCCACATATAGAAGCACATAGTAATTTAGTTCACCTATGGGGTTAATTCCCTCTTACAAGGTTAGAAAGGAGACTTACCTCGCTCTGAAGTTCCATATCCAGCTCTCAAGCCCTTCCGACGACAAAAACCGACGCGCAACGCTCCAAAACTAGTCAATAATGATTTATACTCATCAATATTTACTCAAATACTCATTAAAATCCTATTTACGACAATTCCCAACTTCGCTTGAAAAGTCGATAAAATCACCCTCTGGCCCACGTGCCCGGATTTCAAAAATTTTCGAAGATAAACTTTGACAATGATATCACGAACTCAAATATATAATTTATTCTCAATTCCATTTCCAAAACTCATGGTAAAAATCCTAATATACAAGATTTGAGGTTTTTCCACCAAAACCCCAATTTATACTAGTTTCCATGTTCAAATCTACGTAAACTCATGTATTTAACTCAAAATTGTGAAGAAAGCACTTACCCCATTATGATTGATGAAGATGACACTCCAATGTGGTCCAAAATCGCCCCCCATGGGCGAACATGAAATGAAATAGAGCGAAACCCTCGTTTTTAAAGAAGACACTGCCAGCCCCGACTTTCGCACATGCAGCTTCACGGGTGAGAGACACCCTTCCGCTTTTGCGCCCTTTCCACTTCTGCGAGAGGCTTTACGCTTCTGCACTTGCACAGATGCGGCCAAAATCTCCACACCTACTGGCCTTCACATTGCCAGCCTGCTCGCTCCTGCGACTCTAATGTCGCACCTGCGCCCTCCACACCTCGCAGGTGCGGGTACACCAGATATCAGCTGCCTCAACTCTTCTTACAAATTCCAAATTCGATCCGTTAACCACCCGGAATCCACCCGAGGCCCCCGGGACCCCGTACAATTACACTGACTAGTTCCAAAACACCTTACGAACTTTTTCGAGTCTTGAAATCACGTCATTTAACATCGAAATCACGAATCGCAACCTGATTCAAGCTTAATGAACTTCAGAACTTCAAACTTCAACATTTGATGTCGAAAACTATTAAATCACGTCTGATTGACCTCAACTTTTGCACACAAGTCACATTTTGACATTACGGACCTACTCCAACTTTCGGAATCAAAATCCGATCCCGATATCAAAATGTCCACTTCCGGTCAAACGTTCATCGATAACATTGAAATGCACTTCAACCCAGATTCATGAGATTCTTCCAAAAATTGAACTTCCACAATAGGCGCCGAAACGCTCCCGGGTCATCCAAAACCTGATCCGGGCATACACCCAAGTACAAAATCATCATATGAACCTGTTGGAACCTTCAAATCCCGATTCTGAGGTTGTTTACTCAAAATCCAATCTTAGTCAATTCCTCCAACTTAAAGCTTCCGAAATGAGAATTTCCTTTCCAAATCAACACTGAACTTCCCGAAATCCAATTCCGACCATGTATGCAAGTCATAGTACCTGAAGGGAAGCGGCTCATGGCTTCAAACCACCGAATGACGCGCTAGAGCTTAAAACTACCGATCAGGTCATCACATAAATATACAACGCGTTTTAGCTTAAAAGTCGCACAAGATAGCATTATACTAATTCTTTTATTTAAAATCACTATCTTACTAACACACTCAGCAGGACAGGGGGAATGACTCAACGTAGTAAATTCAACCTGAAAATCAATTTACCAGAATAATAGTATTAGAAATAGAACTCAAGAAATGACGGTAAGACGATAAGTCAATGACAATAACTCAATCCTCGGAAAAGCAGTGAAAAATCAGAAATATAAATTCTCATAGTCTCGTACGAGCGAACCGAAGCCAATGCATCAAATAGAGAATACAAACACAAAATAAGTTGCAACGCACAACCTGATCCCAACATATATCATCAATATCAAAATTCACCCTTATTCTACCATATCAATTCACCCTTATTGCAACTGTTACGACGTGCAACCCGATCCCACCATACAATATCAATATCATAATAATAAATAAAATATGTTGTGGCACACAACCTGATCCCACCATATAATATCAGTATCATAATTCACCCTTATTTTACCATAACAGTCCACCCTTATTTCACCTGTTGTGGTGTGTAACTCGATCCTACCGTACAATAACAACATCACAATATAAATATCCTCCCTTATTTCACCTGTTGTGGTGTGCAACTTGATCTCTCTTGCAATAATTTAAATTAACACCAACAATTAAATAACTCTATCTACAAGAATTTCTAAAAGCAAGGGTATCGGTACACAATAACAAAGGAACCAGATAAAATCCGAAGGAACACAACAAACTTTACAAAAATGACAGGGCATGTAAGGTACGTGATAACTAAGTATGCAATCGCAACAACTACGACATGTAGCAGATAAGCACAAAGACATAGAAGAAGCTCAACGATTAAGAAGTAACAAGGCAATGAGGAAGCGAATAACTTCAACTAAGGCATATAAGGCCAAATAACGAGTAAGAAGTACAATAAGTGCTAACAACGTCAAATAAAGCATGTAAGAGTAGACTAACAATGAGATACCACATGTTATGACAATTCAATTAAGGCATGGAATGACATTAGACAACCTATACCGGTAAAATACCACATATAGACCGTGTACCCACTCGTCACCTTGCATACACGACTTTCACATAACAAGATAGCACAATTTACTCAATTTCAAAGGGGTACTTTCCCCCACACAAAGTTAGGCAAGACACTTACCTCAATTCGTCCAAATCAATACTCAAATTAGCTTTTCCTTTAAAAATTCACCTCCTCTCGGCTCAATCTAGCTTAATGCGTTCTTAATAGATTAATTTCATAGGAACATAGGTGTTAATCTATTTCGAATAGGTGAGTAGTACTTCGGGAGAAGGCTATGAGAGAAATCATCGATTAATTAGCAACCATGAGTGAATTGTATGAAGAGGAAAATTAATTAGAATACAAGATGAATGGTGAATCGATCGCAACCCTGGAATATTTGTCTCTACTGAATACATAACAATCAACTCGTTACTTGATAATTTAGTCATTACTTAGGATCATAGTATAATATAATGATACTCTTGGATTTTGAATTTGGCTTGATTGAATAACAATTTTAGTAATTTAGTGAGTAGTTTATACAAGTCTCTGTGGGTTCGACACTCGAATTATCAGTTTATTACTTGTACGACCATGTATACTTACATGTGCGTTTGGGAGCAACAACATCTCATTGGACAAGTTGAGCAATTGGGCACCATAGGCAGCGCCTTGAGCCACCTGTGGCGCTGGAGGCAGTAAGCTATTTTGAGGCAGCGCTGCCACTGACGCCTGGCGCTTTCCAGGGCGCCGGTGGCATGATTTTTTCCTATCTTGCCCAGGACATGGTTTATTCGGCCCTAGACCTACCCAACACGTATAAAAGCAAGACTAAACATATTTTTGAAGGGGTTGAAGACACTTTGGAGGAAAAATAGACACGATAATGTTAGGAAGCGGAGAATTCTTAGTTTCTTCATCTTTTTCTAGTATTTTCAATAATTCAACACTTATGAATTTGTTTGATTACATCATAAGTGGCTAAACACTCATTGTTCTAGGGTTGTGATTTAGAAATGAATATTGTTGTTTAACGTTAGCTTGACCTTGATTATAATTCACCAATATATGGTTGTTTCTTCAATTCTGCATTTAATTGCTTAATTGTCTGGCCAGCAGTTAGGTTCTATTTACTATCTATGCTATGCTTTGGAAAGCCGTGTATAGATTAGAGAAGAATTAAAGGGAGTGCGATCTTAACCCTTAAAGGGGGCGGATTTGTGGTTAGGATAGGAATATACCTAGTGACCGTACTTAATTAAATATCGCAATTCTTAATGCGTTCTTAATATATTAATTTCATAGGAATATAGGCATTAATTTATATCGAATAGGCAAGTAGTACTTCAGGAGAAGGCTATGAGAGAAATTATCAATTAATTAGCAACCATGAGTGAATTGTATGAAGGGAAAAGTTAATTAGAACACAAGATGAATGGTGAATTGATCACAACCCTGGAATATTTGTCTCTACTGAATACATAACAATTAACTCGTTACTTGATAATTTAGTCATTACTTAGGATCATAGTATAATATAGTGATACTCTTGGATTTTGAATTTGGCTTGATTGAACAATAATTTTAGTAATTTAGTGAGTAATTTATACAAGTCTCTGTGGGTTCGACACTCATATTAGTTTATTACTTGTACGACCACGTATACTTGAGTGTGTGTTTGGGAGCAACAAGATCTCGTCGGACAAGTTGAGCAATTGGGCGCCACAGGCAGCGCCTTGAGCCACCTGTGGCACTGGAGGCAGTAAGCTATTTTGAGGAAACGCTACCACTGGCGCCTTGCGCTGTCTAGGACGCTGGTGGCGTTATTTTTTCCTATTTTGCCTGGACACGGTTTATTCGGCCGTAGACCTACCCAACATGTATAAAATCAAGACTAAACATATTTTTGAAGGGGTTGACGCCACTTTGGAGGAAAAATAGACACGAGAATGTTAGGAAGCAAAGAATTATCAGTTTGTTCATCTTTTTCTAGTATTTCAAATTATTCAACACTTATGAATTTGATTGATTACATCATGAGTGGCTAAACACCCATTGTTCTAGGGTTGTGATTTAGCCATGAATATTGTTGTTTAACGTTAGCTTGACCTTGATTATAATTCACGAATATATGATTGTTTCTTCAATTCTGTATTTAATTTCTTAATTTTCTTGCCATCAGTTAGGTTCTATTTACTATCTATGCTAAGCTTGGGAAAGCCGTGTATAGATTAGAGACGAATTGAAGAGAGCGCGATCCTAACCCTTAAGGGGGGCGTAATTATGATTAGGATAGGAATACACCTAGTCACCGTGCTTAATTAAATATCGTAATCTTAATGTGTTCTTAATAGATTAATTTCATAGGAATATAGGCGTTAATCTATTTCGAATAGGCGAGTATTGCTTCAGGAGAAGGATATGAGAGAAATTATCAATTAATTAGCAACCATGAGTGAATTGTATGAAGAGGAAGGTTAATTAGAACACAAGATGAATGGTGAATCGATCACAACCCTGGAATATTCGTCTCTACTGAATACATAATAATCAACTCGTTACTAGATAATTTAGTCATTACTTAGGATCATAGTATAATATAATCACAGTCTTGGATTTTGAATTTGGCTTGATTGAATAACAATCTTAGTAATTTAGTGATTAGTTTATACAAGTCTCTGTGGGTTCGACACTCGACTTATCGGTTTATTACTTGTACGACCACGTATACTTACGTGTGCGTTTGGGTGCAACAAGATCTCATCAGACAAGTTGAGCAATTGGGCGCCATAGGCAGTGTCTTGAGCCACCTGTGGCGCTGGAGACAGTAAGCTATTTTGAGGCAGCGCTACCACTGGCGCCTGGCGCTGTCCAGGGCACTGGTGGAATCATTTTTTCTTATTTTTCCCAGGATACGGTTTATTTGGCCTAGACCTACCCAACACGTATAAAAGCAAGACTAAACATATTTGTGAAGGGTTTGACGTCACGTTGGAGGAAAATTAGACACGAGAACGTTAGAAAGCGGAGAATTCTCAGTTTCTTCATCTTTTTCTAGTATTTTCAATTATTCAACACTTACGAATTTGTTTGATTACATCATGAGTGGCTAAACACCCATTGTTCTGGGGTTGTGATTTAGCACTGAATATTGTTGTTTAACGTTAGCTTGACCTTGATTATAATTCACCAATATATGGTTGTTTCTTCAATTTTGTGTATAATTTCTTAATTGTCTAGCCAGCAGTTAGGTTCTATTTACTATCTATGCTATGCTTGGGAAAGCCGTGTATAGATTAGAGATGAATTGAAGAGAGTGCGATCTTAACCCTTAAGGGGGGCTGATTTGTTGTTAGGATAGGAATATACCTAGTCACCGTACTTAATTAAATATCGTAATCTTAATGCGTTCTTAATAGATTAATTTCATAGGAATATAGGCGTTAATATATTTCGAATAGGCGGGTAGTACTACGGGAGAAGGCTATGAGAGCAACTATCGATTAATTAGCAACCATGAGTGAATTGTATAAAGAGGAAAGTTAATTAAAACACAAGATGAATGGTGAATCGATCACAACCCTGGAATATTTGTCTCTAATAAATATATAACAATTAACTCGTTACTTGATAATTTAGTCATTACTTAGGATCATAGTATAATAGAATCATACTCTTGGATTTTAAATTTGGCTTGATTGAATAACAATTTTAGAAATTTAGTGAGTAGTTTATACAAGTCTCTATGGGTTCGACACTCGACTTATTAGTTTATTACTTGTACGACCACGTATACTTACGTGTGTGTTTGGGAGCAACAAGTTTTTGGCACCGTTGCCGGGGACTTGAAAATTGACTACTTTCTAGTTTTTTTGCTTTAATTGTTTATTTCGTGTAGTCTAAAGTTACTTGATTGTCGCTAAAATCTCATGAAACTTTAATTGAATGCATAGGGTTAGAAGCCAGGACAGACTCAACGGCTTTGACCCCGAACCTGAGAGAACATTTCATAGGACGTTGAGGGAAGCAAAGGATACAAATAATATTCAGGCACTCATTCAATTTCATGTGAATATGGTAGAGGAGTAACATATGGATGTTCAGGAGGTGGCAATTCCCAGCATTACTAATGTTACATCCAGCATTGTGAAGTCTAGAATCACTGGGAACTTTGAGCTAAACCAGAGCATGATCCAGCTACTTCATGCAAATGGGCAGTTTATGGGTCTTCCACACGAGGATACACATCTGATGCGAGACTAAATTGCATGGTTTAGCATGTGATATACCTTACATTTTATGAGCATTAATGATAAAATTACACTTGTTATGTGCTTAATGGAGTTTATTTTATGTGTAGGTGAATTGGAAATGGAAACGGAGATGAAGGGAGGCAAATACGTCAAAAATACGCAAAAGGAGACGCCC
>ML384458.1:91824-108542 GCA_005239525.1 Nicotiana knightiana | reverse complement strand
TGGGAAAACTCCCTCTCTACCCTTCATTAATCCGGGGGTGGTGGAAAAAGGAGGTGTGACACCTGTCATGTTCGAATTTGAGTATCTCATGCAAGGTGGATGTCACAGCTCGGGCCGTATGGATCCATGGCCTTCCAAGAAGAAAGTCATAATAAATGTCCATGTCCACTACTTAGAAGATAATTTCAAAGTCAATCGGTCCAATCGTCATGGTGAGGTTGATCTTCCCAATGGTATCTCTCGCTAAGCCATCAAAATCCCGGATGTGAACATTGATGGGTCAGATTCTGTCTGTATTGATCTTCATGCTTTGCAAGGTAGAGAGAGGGCATACATATACACTCTAGCCTCCATCAACCAGGACTCTCTTTACATAATGCCCCTCACATTTGACCATCAAGTGCAAAGCCCTATGTGCCCGACTCCCTCTTCGGTAAGTTCATCATCAGTAAAGGAGATTATGTTCACCTTAAAAAAATCTATTGGCCAACTTCTCTAACTGATTCATTGTGGTCTCCTCTGAGACATGTGCCTCATTCAGGATCTTGATTAGTACACGGGCATGCTCTTTGGAATGTATGAGCAAAGATAGTAGAGAGATTTGGGCAGGATTCTTTCTCACCTGGTCAAGGATTGAGTAATCCTGAACTTTCATATTTTTCAAAAACTCTTCTGCCTCTTCTTTAGTGACATGTTTATTTATTGGCAATAAGCCTTCTCTGATTTTCTTGGCCTTCCTCAACTCTTTTGGTGAGTAAAACCTTTCCTATTGAGTCAAACATCCAGTTTCCCCCACTTCTTCTATGATTTCATTGCCTTTGTAAGTCATCACAGTTTTGTTGTAGTTCCAAGGAATGGTTTTCGTGTTTGTCACAGGGGGTTGCACGGCAGGTTTGATTATGATCGGCTCTGTTATATCCTTCGTACCACTCTGATTTTACCTTGTAATGGGGTGGCCTCCAAGGGCATATAACCTTGGGCTTGGAACATTAGAGCGAACTTCCAACCTCGAGCCCTTGGGAAAAAATAAATTTACCTTTTCTGAGCTCAGGGTGCCTCTCTCGGCTTATATATATATATATATATATATATATATATATATATATATATTCTTTTTACAAAAACAAAAATCTTTCTGGTTCATTTTCAAATTTTGCTAAAACAAAATCTTTTCATTGATTTTTAACTTCTATTTTTTATTTATTATTTTTAATACAATACCCAAAAACAAAAATTACATAAAGACGAACATCTAAACAAGACCAGAATCGACTCAAAAACAGACCTTTTAAGATAAAAATCAAAACAACAAGACTCAACACACCAAAAGACTCTTACAACCTCAATAACAACAAATGAACAATCAAAATGGACTGCCAAATAAAAGAGACTCTGATCTTTGTGGGAGAATCCAACTACATCACTGTAGTCAAGGCACCTATTCCTGCGACTGACCCCCAACATCACGATATATCCTCTCTAAGTCTGCAAATATATGATGGGCGACGTTCATTGATACTTCTGCAAACCACTCATGCGTCATTCCCTGCAACTCCTGCATGTTCGGGAGGTGTATGTGGCTACCTCGAGGATCATTCCCTTAATATATTCCTAAGCCAAATGCAACTCTTGATTTTTCTGACCACGAGTCTCAGCTACATCCAGCGCATCATGATCGCGCTCCAAGGCCATATCTCTCTGGAGCCGAATTTCTAGTGACTCTCCCTCCAACCGATTGATCATACTTTGGTAGTGATATCTTTCTACTTCAAACTCTGCGACCTGGCGCTCCTTTCTTGACTCAACTCCCCCTAGCTTATCCCTCAGACCTTGGATTAATGGAGCAAAACCTCTGCGCTCATGATCACGGACTACCTTGAACTGGGCTTCTCTTTCTTCTTCTTATTGAGCAGTAGTGATCAATTTTTTCTGTCTAATTTAAGCTTTGAGTGCTCACCTCTCTTGTGCACACTGAGCCTTTTCCCGCTCGAAATTAGTCTGTTGTATGTTCATGGATGTCTCCAGAATCTTCTTGTAAAATGTCAATACGGGATTGATACTCTTGTGCCACTTCCCTTCCAGTTTATCTAACTTTGGCCTTAATATCCTCCTCCCAAGCAAATGTATTCTGTATGGATTTTTCTCGCTGTTGCTCCAAGATAGCGTGGTTGTGAAACCACTCAAGGTATATAAGGCTTAACTCCCCACGTTCACGATCAACTACTATCTCGTCCAAGTCAGAAAATCGAGCACCAAACCAAACTTTTTGTGCATATGACTCTCTTGCAAGTTCCCCCCCTTGAGTTCCCACACAAACGGACGCATGTGCTCAATCGGGGGCCTCTTTTGCTCTCTCCCTAGCTGGCGTATGACACGTATAGGTGTGTAGGGTTGGAAACCTCTGAAACCCATGAGTATAAAGAATGGGCGATACGTCGACATATGCATGACCCTACCAGAAGGGAACCAGTAATAGTTCCAAGTGATTTTATCAGCGCTCAATGAACCAAATAATATCCGCCAGGCTCTTATCCCCTCAGGAAGATTACAACTCGCGGCCCTGTCTGGGTGACATCCAATGTAATTCAACTAATTATCATTGAAATTTACTGCTATTGGTTGATGATAAAGGTGTTCTATGAACCACATCTGCAGCAGAGTTGCATCCCTCGAGTAATATTTGCCCTCTTAGCAACAGATCAAAGCTTGAAAAATATCTCCTAGAATCATGGGAAGAATAGTATGATCCTCGCTACCTTACAAATACGAGACTACCGCAGCCAATCGAATTCTGATGCACCCACCATGCTCTGGAAAGACCAAGGTCCCCAAAAATGATATCATGAACGCGAATAGTGCCAACTCCATCCATGCGTCGTAACTCAATTGCTTGAAAATTTTTTTACTTGAAAAGTTCTCAAACCCTTTCTCGTACTAAAATCTGTCATGGAAATATTCCAACGGAACCCAACCTTCGTCCAAGCAACCCATTGGAATTCGTTGGAGGCATAACTTTTTCAAAAAGTTGTTCACACCAACTTTTCTCAAAGCATCAGGATTTTTCCCACGAAGGTCTCTTCCTAATCCGGTAAACTCATCTAATTCTTTCAATTTAGGTGTCATTTCACAATCTTTGAACCTGAAGACATTGTTCACGGGGTCCCAAAAAATCACTAGGGCCTCGATTAAATTTTTGTTAGGCTTGATTCCCATGATGTTTGTGAGGAACTTAAGGTGCTTAAATACTTGATTCTGTTCCCATGTAGAAAAACTAGCCCACCAATTGCAAGACTAGTCGGGGTCTTATCTCTAATCAAGAACATATGAGGTGTCTCATCCCTTACCCTTTTCTGACTGCTTCTTTGTAGAGAATTCATGGTGAACCTAAGAATAAGATAAAAGGGGTCAGAACTTACCAAAACTATATTCAAATTTTGATTTGATTTTTTTTATAAAGCCAATTTTGGACTCAATCTGTTTTTCATTATATTATTATTATATTTTATTTTTGAAATTACCGAACACAAAAGGTGAAATGGAAAAAGGAGGAAAAATGATATTATTACGAAAACGATATTTTAATACTTCCACATAAGGCTTAAAGGATGTCTCGGCAAAAATGGCCAAGCATAGGGACGGAATAATAAAAAATAGTCATAATAAACAAAATGGATTTTTACGAAACGACCTTCGATACTCCCGAGAAAGTCTCAAAGGATGTCTCGGCAAATATAACCAGACAAAACTAGATAAAATAGCTATTTTTGCAAAAACAACCTTTCACTACTTCCGTAGAAGGTTTAAAACTGTCTCGACAAAAATAAAATGGCCAGACATAAGGGCAAAATGGTAAACGGTGAACAAAGATGGATAAAATAGCTATTTTTACCAAAACAGCCCTTCAGCACTTCCCAGGAAGATTTTAAGGTTGTCTTGGCAAAACGTCCGAAATATGAGGGCAAAATAGTAAAAGGTGACAGAAAATAGCAATTTTGTTTCGAAAATTTTGTGCACATGCGGAATTTTACGCTCTTTTTTTTAAATGTGGGTTGAACCCGTGGAGGTTGCCTACATATCTCATATCTGGTGAGAATCAAACTCGCGTCATTCAGTGAAACCGAGTATTTTTCTCTTTTGAATTTTATGAAAATTAATCTTTACACCTCACGCCAGACTACTACCAAATCTTAGTAAAAAAGAAAAAGGATTATTTATAATAAACTAGGAGAATGATTCTTTTTTTTAAAACAATTTTGCTCAACTAATTTTCTAAAGCCGGTAACAATGCAAGCAAGCCTTTCAAATGATGTAACAAGTAGCACATAAATGAACATGATGTTCTCAAATAGGATACATGTCTTATAAGGACCCAACCCCTATGTCGAGTTTCGCTAAGTCAATGCACGTGATGCAAATAGAGCGAACCTACTAGGGACTGTCACGACCCATTTCCGGAGTCGTGATGATGCCTGTCGTGGAACCAGGCAAGCCACCCATTTTATCTAACTAAATACAATTTCCAATAAAATATCCTTCTTAACAAGTCCGTGGATAAAAATAATAATAAATCAAAATTTGGAAACCAGTTTATGAAATTCAAAACCCAAATCCTACAAACCCCGGATCCAGTGTCACATAGTCATGAGCTGCTAATACTTAATACAACCAAAAAGAAATGACCAACATAGTCTGAAAATAAATACGCCGGTAGAAAAGGAAGAGAAGACGAGATCACGGTCGCTAGCCGATACCTCGTCAACTCTGATGAAACTGTTGCTACTCACTGACCAGAGCTGAATCCCGTTGTACCTGTATCTGCACACAAGGTGCATGGGGTAACGTGATTACACCAACTCAGTAGTAACGAAACCAAACTACGGGCTGAGAGGTAGTGACGGACTAAACCTCCGATAGTTCGAACAACATCATATAACTCGGACATGACAGTAATATATCAGGAAATAAACATGATGCATCAACATATGTCTGTAACTCTGGATCCTAGCATGAATTCATATAGAATCAAGAATGATGTATACTCAGTAATCAAAATCTCATAAGGTGGTCCACTCAGTACTAGACTACGGCCTCCCGGCCTAGGGAAGTCCATCCCGGATATTACATAAACACAAGTGACACTATCACCTAGTACTGAGGAAAAAGGCCGATCCAGCCACCACGGAGAAGATCCATCTCCGGAACATAATACCCACGGAGGAAATCCATCTCCGGAACATAAGACCCACGGAGAAAATCCATCTCTGGAACATGAGACCCATGGAGAAGATCCATCTCCGGAACATAATACTCGGACAAGATCCCTGTCTAGGGAAATCCATCCCTCAATATATGTGCGCTCACTGGGGGTGTAAAGACTCCGGATGGGCTCCTTTCAGCCCAAGCGCTATATCAAGCCAACAAGGGCATGATTCCAGGGTCGCTGCAATGTGCAGTCCGGCCTCATAACTGTCTCAAAACCAGGCTCCAAGCCTCACTCAGTCTAGGACCTTCCAGTCTCACTCACAATGCTCTAACATATGAAAATCAGCCCAAACCAATGATAATATAGAATAAACTAGCAACTTACGAGACTGAGGCATGAAACATATACTATAACATGACTGAGTACATGAAAACAATAATCATAAATAGAGACAACAATAATCGACCATTCCGGTCTGAACATATCGACGTGAAGCCTTAACATTTATACTTAGCATGATTTCTATTGTGTTCAAGGTAAATGCCACCTTCACAGTATAAATATCAACCTGAGGTAACCATTAGACAGTGCCATGGGATGAGTCAGGCTACAAATATTTGGTGTACGCCCGCATGCCCGTCACTTGGCAAGTGCGTCACCTTAATTAACATCAATATCAAATAGTTTGGGGTTTCGAACCCTCAGTTCCAAGTTTGGAAGCGTTACTTACCTCAAAACCGGCTAGTATACTACTCCGCAGTGCCCTTGCCTCTAAATTCGGTCTCCGAGTGCTCCAAATATACCAACAATCAGATGTATATCATTATAAGATGCTAAGGAACTAATCCCAATCGAAATGTATCAAAAATACTCAAAAATCCCGAAATTGGTCAAACCCGACCCTCCGGGCCCATGTCCCGAAACTCAGAATTTTTTATAAAAAACTGTTCTTCATCATCTCACGAGTCCGTACATATAAAGAACACTAAATTCGGAATCCAATGACCCCTCAGATCTCTATTTTAAAGACTCTAAATCCCAAGCCCTAATTACCAAATTTGCACTGATATTTCCCTAATTTTCTACTATAAATCTGACATTAATCACATATAAACGAGTTTAGAATCCAAAAATCTTAACTCAATGAATAACTATCGAAATCCCTCTTCAAAACCCTTCCAAAAGCTTCAAACACGGATGAAATATAGAGAAAAATGGCTAAAATTCGCGAAGGCACGCTTTTATACTTTCTGTCCAGTGGGTCCGCACCTGCGACCACTTACTCGCACCTGCGGAACCGCACCTGCGGACTCTTCTCACTCAGCCAACTTCCGCACCAGTGGTTCCATGTCCTCTCCTGCGGAACCGCACCTGCGGCTCCCCATCCGCAGGTGGAAAAACACCAGCAACAGAAACATCAGTAGTGACAAAACCATTCCAAACTCCCCGTTAACCATCCGAAACATCCCGAGCCCCTCGGGACCCTAACCAAACATACCGACGCATCATATATGATCATTCAAACTTAGTGAAGCCTTCTAAACATCAAAACACAACATCAAAACCCCAAAAACATATCGAATTCAAGCCCATGAACTTTGAATTTTCTAAATTCCACCAACGATGCCGAAACTACCCAAAACAACTCTGATTGACCTGAAATTTTGCAGACATATCCAAAATAACATTATGAACCTGTTCCAACTATTGGAATTTTATTTCGACCCCGATAGCCTATTTTCCACTGCCAATCGGAAATCGCCACAAACTAACTTTCACCAATTCAAGCTTAATTCTACACCGGACATGACAAAAATATTTCGAACCCACTCCTAAGTCCCAAATCACCTAACGAAGCTATCTGGGGCATAAAATCCGCATTCCAAGGTCGTTTCCCAATAAGTCAACTCACAGTTGACTTTTCTCATTATAAGGCTATCTTTAAAGACTAAGCGACTAAACTCTCACTACAACCATTCCGATTTCAAGTCTACCAACTCTAACACATAAAAAACAGTATAACCAACCTATGATAAGTCACGAACAACAATTATAATGCAAGTTTTATGTAACGACAGACCGGTTCGTTACAGGGACATTCAACATGAGGTTTGTTCTTCTAAGTTTAAATCCTAGTGGAGAAGGTCTCTAAAATGGCTTACTCGAGTGGACAACTCGAGCCGAGGAGGGTTAGCGTACCGGTGTCATTGCTTTCCGGCTTAGCTGGCGGTGCTCCCCGCCTAAAGCATGTGTGACTAAAATCCTCCACCGGGTGAAAAACATCTCGGCTATCTCAAAGAAAGCGCGCTATGTCAAGCAAATGCCCAATTTTCATTTCAAGAAGACTCAGACGGGGATGTGTGAGAAGATAATTTATGTGTAGAATTCAACAATATCAAAGCGGTAAAAGAAAAATGGAAAGGTAGGACATTAGGCAAAAATAGATCACAATATATATAAAATTAATAAATGCAAATAAAAGTCAACATGTACAAGCTCGAATTCTAGTTTTCCCCAGGGGAGCCGCCAGAGTTGTCACACTCCTTTTTTATCCCTCAAAAGATATATGATATGGATTGAGGATTACATAGTTTTTCCAATTAAAGTGATAAATTTGAGTATGGATTATTTTATTTACAGATCCGTCACTTAAAATTAATTTTTCGGTATTCCAAGTCACCTTTTATTTGAATCCCTAATCAAATGAAGGTTTGACTCTATTTTTATCGGTCCGCCAACACAAAGTGGGTAAGAAATTTTGTTCACTGGGGAGAAGGTGTAAGACATTCTCCGAGTCCCGTGGTTCTAGCACAATCGCTTTATTGACTTAAAACTTGGCTTGAATTTAATTTTGACAAACTGTGATTTATATAAATTTTATATTATACCTATCCGCTTTTATCTCTGGATTATTAGAAAAATTAAAGAAAATTTTGAATAGTAAGATGTCGTAACCACACTACGCAAGTGAATGCGTGATCGAGATGAAATGTATTAATTTTATCATAACAGCGCTACGCAAACGAATCCGCAGTTATGTCAAGGATTATTAGTACATTATTACTTTTAAAGAAGTTACTACGCTTGAAGAAATAATTAAATATCAACTATCGCGCTACGCAAGCGAATCTGCGATTTTAGCAAAAAGGATTAATTAAATTAGAAACTACTTAATGCTAGTAGATATGGTATGATATGATTGAATTAAAATATTGAATGTTAATATCACGCTACGTAAGCGAGTCCGTGAATAGAAAAGTTAAAACTCACCTACTAGTTGCCTAACATTTAATTTAATTAAAATAATTAAACTATTAAGGAGAAGAAGAAAAATTTAATAAAAGAGACATCCATTTTTATTGGATCTATTGAAAGAAACTTAGTTTTTAATCATTTGGTTTAGCATATGATTATCTTAAAAAATGGGTCAACATTTTATTTATTTTTTACAAAAAAGAAAGGAATGAGCCATCTAGCGTAATTGGCATTGAGCCTGTAGAAATTGAGTTATTGGCCCACATAGCTATTAAAAGAAATGGGCCATCTAGCATGCTTCAATGCTTAAGACCTGGACCTAATTTATTGGGACCAATTACTTTATCTCTTACATGATACATCATGGCTCATTAGTTTCAAAAGCCTAATACTAATTTAATTACTACTAATAAATAAATACTACAATCGAGTTAGCTTAAAAGTAACCCAGCAAGAAAATAACAGTGATAAAACTCTTCGCCTATTAGCAATATAAATATAACAATGGTGGATGACAAAAATTAACCACTATACGAAACTAAAATCCCTTAATCAACTTGACTTTTAGCTTAATACAAAAACTTTTCTTACTTCATATTTGTCCTTTCACCACTTATCAAAAGAACCACAAGACACTAAAATTTTTATCTAAACTATCATCCAACTCAAAGTACATATCAAGCAATGAAAATAGATAAACAAACATAGGCAATATAATTTGAAGAAAAAAAACATAATATGATATAAGAACAAATAGGTGATGGAACATTCGCTAAGCTTAACAAAAATAAAGTAAACAAAAGAAATCGACCTTTTAACAACTGCATAACGCACTAACAGAGTATTGTTTTGTAAACAAAAGTGACAGTTGTAGCTAAATACTACATATTTACATGTTATAAGATTGATGCAACAAATATCTTGGAACAAAATCACATATTACATGTTCCACCAATCAAATAGGTTCAAATCTTTTCATTGTCATCAAGAATCTGCAATACAAAGGTTTAAGAATTACCTGAATTGCAACAAGATAAAATTCAGCAGTGAAAGAGCAGAAAATCAGCCATAAAGACAGCAGAAACAACGATGAAACAACAGCGAAACTTTGTTAAAACAGCCCCAAAAATCTCACTAAAACTACTGATTCTTCATGAGAAGGAACTCAAAATCAAACTCTAAGACTCTTATATGTTTCCGAAAGATTCTGCACTCTAAGACAAAACCAAAAACTCACGATTTTCAGATTACTCTATATGTGTTCAGCTGCTGATTTTTTTTTAAATATTGTTGTGTGTTCAAGCAATTATAAAGATGTATGAAAGTATGATAGAGTGTGTGTCAAGTGTGGGAAGATCATGTCACGCCCCAAAAACTGAGAAGTGCGACCAGCGCCTCAACCGAGTAAACCCAACTGAGCAAGCCTATTAGGTTTTCTTCTACCCAAACTAATTCATGAATAAAGAGAAGATGAACTCCATTAATCATACTTTATAAATATTTCATTTTGTTTCCATTAACAGTTTCAACCATAATATCCAAAATATTACAATTTTTTTTATAGATATGAAGAAAACATATTCGCCAAATACCAATATTTCTAGTTTAATCCCCAATATCAAACACCACCCACAGCCTGTCTACGGAGCCTCTAAGTACAATTGAATAGTAATATGGAAATGCCTGCAACAAGGCTCCGGCTATACCTCAAAATATAAAGTACGCAATAACCAAATGACACAGGACCCCGAAATGAAGTGGGTATCACCAAATTAGCTGAAAGGAGCGTACCGCTATCACTGATCACTGCTGCCTACCGCGGAACCACCTACATCCATTAAAGATACATCGCCCCCGGTAAAAGGGACGTTAGTACTATCGAATAGTACTAGTATGTAAATCTAAAAGTCATCTTTTAGAATAGAATAACCATGTGAGAAAAGGAAAGCCATATAAACAACAAGTGACAGTCAACAATATCCACATACGCAATTGAAACATAACAAATTTCAAAATATGAAAGTAATACATATTTTTAGTTGATAGATCTTTAGTATCGATAATACCACAGTTCAGGATACCACTATCCATAATACCACTGTTCACAATGCCATTATTCATAACGCCACCGTACTCTTGGCACGGGGTCCGATCACGACCCGATCGACTAGGTCATCTCACTAGAGACATTCTCTACAATCTCAATTCCCGTTTCAATTTTGGTTCAATTTCCAGCACAATACCACCATGTGTGCGATATGGAGTCCGATCACGACCCGATCGGCTAGGTCGTCTCACTCAAGACATTCCATTTTCCATCAATAATCTCTTTCCATATTTCCCCTCACATATTTTAATTTCTTCGGCACTAGTGGCCATAATTTTTATATCACACGTGGCACTTGGTCACATTTCATAATTCGAGTTCTTTTCTCATATTTCACATTATGATCAATTTCGTCAAGCAAGCCTTTCAATTCAAGATATTAAGTACACATAGGAAAAATTATGAATCATGGGCGTATAGAGGCTTTCACATACTTTGGAAATTTAACACATATTCCATATCTATAACACATCCTCAAGTGACAAGATAGAATAATGGGAGCATTCAAGTACATATTGCACATGCCTTCTTACAACACAAGCATGTTTGGAACATCATTTTCTACATCAATCAAGGTTGGAACTTATACCAATTGTGTGGGCACTGTCGCGCCCCCTTTTTACCCCTCGCGGAAAGAGGGGTTTCGACATTTAATGATACAACTCCCTTCCCTTTTGGGATGGGAGTATGAGATTTGAAGAGTCGCCACCTAACGGATTAAGGTGTGCTAGGGCACTTAAAGAAAATAACTCATGAGACTAGTTTGCATCACTAGAGATCGGGTAAGGGCTCGAAATTACCTTGAGGGGAAGGTGTTAGGCACCTCTCGAGGTCCACAAAGGTGGGTCCCATTCGAACTTAATTAATCGAATTAGTGACTAAAGGAAAATAAAGCAATTTAGACAACTATTATTTTAAAGCAAGAATTAAAGGGGTCCTAAGTTTCTTAGCCTATAGGATCGTTTTCATGCAATACTTGGTAACCTTCCCCAAGTTGGGGTGCTACATATAGTATTAGTGCACATGTCATCATCTCTTTTACTACCCAATTACTATCTTTCAGTTATTACCTAAGCGTTCTAATAGCTTCTAACTCGTACCGCGTGCTCTACCCGTCCCTTACCTATGGTCCTGGAGGTGTTTAGGATCTCTATTTAAGGTAGTTTTAGACTGACCTACGTTGTTAAAAAAATGAGAAAGCTAAGCAAGAAACAAAAAATCAGATAGGACTGTCACATAAGTAGCAAATAGAGGCTCATGTTAACCTCCACAAGTAAACAACAAATGCACGCAATTCCAATAGAAAACTTTTATTAGTTTAAGACCTTATAGGCAGGATACCTAGATGAGCATAAACAAAATATATGACAGTAGTTTATTAAAGCGAGCAGTGGTACCTATCAGTTTGTCTACTGATTTTTTTTAAAACTCTGAATCTAGGCAAACTTCAAGCAGTATTAAATCACAGCTCTTTTTAGCCCCAGAATTCCTATAAGTTTCCTAAGTGATAACCAGAATGGAATCTTATAGGCATAGTATCTAAAATTTTTAATTATATACCTATGACAACGAGTTACTTATTTTAACAGACATATTTTTTTTATCCTTTAGACCCTATAGGCATGCTTTGTAATTTGCAGAATTAGTTAACTCATATATGCATGATTTCTAGGTGTTAGAACTGGTTTATTTATTTCCTATACACATGCTTTCTAGTTTACAGAATTAGTTAACTCCTATAGGCATGATTTCTAGTTTACGGAATTAGTTAACTCCTATAGGAATGATTTCTAGGTGGGCAGAAACTTTAACAAATTGCCAGGCAAGTTCAATAATTTACACAATGAAGATCTTATATACATGATCTCTAATGCACATTGAGATTGGAAATAGGTGTTGATCCCATGAACATGGTTTCTAATGCAGAATTATAAAAGACTTATAGGCAGGATTTCTAATATGCTGAAATAGGACAGTTCAGAGTCATAAACAGCCAGAAGGGAAACCTATGGACAGGATCTCTAAATGCACATAAGGAATCAATACAATGGACCTATAGGCAGGATTTCTACCCCAAGCTTGAACAAAGATATATAGAAACCCCTCCCCAGCTTTTTACTAATAACCCAAGATCTGTTATTATAGATATTATTACATCCCAATACGAATGAATCACATAATACTAATCATTACACTATAGGGAGCCTTAGCAGGCCCAATGTCAACCTAGAAACTAGGCCTTCAAGCAAGAAATTCTAAAGTATAGGTGGTCCATCCATGATACACAAAGTGGGCTTCTGGTGTATAAAAGTTCCCAAGGGCCTCAGGGACCACGGGCAATGCTCACACTAGAACCCTTTTAAGAGAAACAGTTTGTGAAATATTGGAAGACTAGCCCCAATGTGTCAAAGTTCGGAGGAGTCTCAAGGACCCTAGGAAGTGCTCACATTGGGGGTGGTAGGAACCTAGATAACTAAGAGTAGAATTTTGAAAATAGTATATAAGGGGTAGAGGGACAGTTTTTAGAAAAAACAATTTAATTTTCAAAAGTAAATAGGTCCACACATGGTTGCAAACAGAACTGGGTTAGGAAACAAGCAATCACATAGTTTTAAACATATTAGAACTTATTCACATTAAGTATTCATACTACTTAAAGTGATTTACAAAGAGCAGGGAGACTTTGAACTAACAGACAGGATTGGCTACACATATTTGCAATATCTAAACATGCTCAGAATAGGGAACATATAGCTGAACCAAATAAGGTTTCATATTACTGAGGATTACTTAGTTCATTAATTAGCACTAGGTGAAATCATATAGACATGTATTAAACAGGAAACATGCTGAAGTTTGGGATAATTAACCAAACAAACACATAGAGCAGGATTTGATAGTAGCATGCTAGTTTCAGAAGCAATTAAACAAGTATCATGGATCAAACAAAAGCATATTGAAATTTGAAATATACTAACCACATAGTCATATAGATCAAGACGAGATAACAAGGATTAGGGCATAGCAGTTGGGAAATAAATTGTCAGGAATCATGTGTCACACAGAAGCATGTTATATTTCTGTAATAAACTGACTACGTAAACATATATAATAGAACAAGAGAACAGTTTTAAGGCATAAAAGTTAGGTAGAGAGTAGACAGGAAGGTGAAGGCAATTGGAATCCAAGAGTCTAGCCTTGGCTTTCAACCGGCTAGACAATGCAGCAAAAATAGGAAGAACTCAACTAGTGTGTGTGTAAGTGTGTGAGTGTAGGTTTGTGAGCCTGAGCTTGTGCCTCAGCGTGTGTTTTAAAATAAGAACAATGAAAAGTTTATGTAGCATACAGTAGAGAAAACCAAATAAAGCAGGCAAATTAACGACACACAAATAAGGTATGCAAAATCAATTAACCAATTAATTAGGGCTAAACACCAATCAATTAAGAGAACAGAATCCTGAAAATGTCACTTAAATTATGGAGAATCTCATACGAAATCAATTAGTAATACAATTAAGGAAAGCAATAAGTCCAGAGACCATTTATTGGCCGGTCACTATAATCAAAGCCAGAAATCAAGTTAGTAATACAATTAAGGAAAGTAGTACCAATCACGAATCACATATAAGGAAAGAATAGGTAAAAATCTTCAGAGGGATATTAGTTTTAAAAGAAAAGAAAATTTCAAACCTTAATTAGGAAAATAAATCAATTAACCCCTTTTAATTGACAGGGTCGAAGTAAACGGGTAGCCATTATAGCAAGCAGTAGAATAATTAGAAACCTTAGGACATGTAGACATAGATATGAGAACCAGTCGAAAAAGTAAAGAAAATCGGAGTTAAACACTTAAACGTTAGAAATATTTTGCAAAAATTTAAAAAGGTGAAACCCTAGCTTTTAGGAAAAAATAAAAATCGGTTGACGATAATAGGAAAAATAGCGGAATCTTAAAGGAAAAGTAACAAACAAACTCAAACCGCTTATGTGATGACCCAAGTGGTCATTTATGAATTAAGACACCGTTCTAGGATTATTAGCCATAAAAATACTAATTTTAATTATCTCGATTTGCGTGCACAGTTCGGGCGTAAAACCAGAAAGCGTTTATGTGAAAATATAAGAAATAATAATTTTTAGAATTAAAATTTGGTTTCAGTTGACTTGAGTCAACATTTTTAGTAAACGGACCGGGATCTGTGTTCCAATGATCCCGGGAGGTCCGTAGTAAAATATGGGACTTGGGCGTATGCCCGGAAATGAATTCCGAGGTCCCAAGCCTTAGAAATCAATCTTTGAAAGAAATTATTTTGCTGAATTATTAATGAAATAAAGAAAAGAATTAATGTTTGAAACCATTGGTATCGGGCTCGTATTTTGGTTCTGGATCCTGGTAAAAATTTATTATAGTATTTGAATACTAACTTTGAAGTTTGGTGAGAACCGGAGTTTATTTGACGTGATTCGGACGTCCGGTTGAGAAATAGTGAAATTGAAGTGTTCTTGAGAAAAATGATGAGTTTTGAGGTTTAATTCATAGTTTATACGTTATTTTCATGATTTGATCGCACGAGAAAGTCCGTTTAATATTTTTAGATTTACGTGCATGTTTGATTTAGAGCCCCGGGGGCTCGGGTGAGTTTCGAATAGGTTTGGATTGTATTGCGCTCGTTCTTTCTTATGCTTCAACGTCGTTTCTTCATGCATGAATGATATCATATTGAACAAATGAACTTCGATTTCTGTTTTGAATGAAGTATTAGATCCGTATCATAATTACAGACGCGTAGAAAAAAGAATCGTTGAATTTGGACATCGTGTGAGGATTTTATGGTCATTTTACTAAGGTTGCCAGATTTTTCAGATTAATTATGAAATTGCTACTGACGGCGTATTTAATTATCTGCACTATTTGAAAATATTAAAACCTACATATCTCATTCATTATAAGGTCAAATTGAGTGATTCAAAAGACTACCTTGACTAGAATTTCACAAGAAATCCATTGGAGAGATAAAAATTGAGTTTCGGGATCGTTTGGTATGAGAAACGAGGCAGAATAGCTGGCAAAAAAAAATATAAAACTAGAATTTGTTCATTCGGTCATATTTTGAGTTGGGGAGCTCGAATTTGGATGATTTTCACCATAGGGATTGGAATAAGTGTTATCTACTCGTTTTTTGTTATATTTCAATTACTCAATATTTTTCATCACTTTTAAATCAAAAACTAAGAATTTTCATGGTAAAAATTGAGGGTTTGGATAGAATTAGAGAATTTTGTAAAAATCGAATCTTTACCTCGAATTGAGGTTGGATTTTGAAACTAATTATATATTCGGGATCGTGGGTGAATTGGTAAACGTAATTTGGTTCGAACCCCGAGTTTGGACGAAGCGGGCCCGGGGTCGGGTTTTAACTTTTTTTGTAGAAAAATTAGGAAAAATTATAATTTTCAGTAAAGTTATCTCCTTTAGCATTAATTAATGATATTAAGTTAATTATGGTTAGAGTCGAGTATATTGGAGGTGAATTCAAGAGGAAAAGCTATAATTGAACAGTGAGTGACTTGCGAAATTGAGGTAAGTGCTTGGTTTAACCTTGGCTTGAAGAAATAGGAATCCCCAACTAAATTGTTATGTGAAACTGCATGTGAGTGGTGTATAGGTGAGGTGGCGTGTATCTATGCACCACCAAATTGTCTGCTTATATGATCCCCTCCCTGTTTCCAATTTAATTGCTCGGGTTATAATTGTTTCATGTCCATTGTTGTTTCTATGATTACTTGGCTTGTTAATTTATTGTTAAGTATGGTTGCAATTATTTTTGAAAAAATATTAGTGAATTCCCTGGATTATAGAGAGCTCCTCACGTGAAGAAGAGGGAAACGCTACTAGGTATGCACTGAGTATATATATGTTTCTCTCTATCATAATCTGGTTAGTTTAAGATGGTGCTTGATTCCGTTGAGTAATTTAGGATCTTAAAATGGGATGCTTGAGACAAGTTATTGTGAATTGAAAGAGCCGTACTGATTCCAAAGTCCATAATCTTTATATACTTATAAAGCAAATAGTCATTCATGTTTTCACATTTGTTACATGCATTTTGTAGTTCGCTAGAGATTGTGATTGCATATTGTCTTGTAGTTGAC